>APFE030387270.1:100761-186043 GCA_000404065.3 Pinus taeda
AAGAGGATATCTTGGGTACTTAGCAAGAACCTTGTGTAATTTATCCCAAAGAAATAATAAAGCTACTTAGCTTTTAACACTCTCAAGAAAATCACAAAACTACTTAGCTTTTACTGTGGTATGTGCATAAACTAAGCAACAAATACTTTCAAGAGGACTTATATCCTTGCAATATTCTAGTACATAGAAACTTTGCAATACCTGGCAATCATAACCAAACTATAATTTGTGCACCAAAATAAAGAATTTACTTTAAAGAACATGGACATTATTAACCATATCTTTTTGTGCGCATAAACAAAGAATATTTCAAGAGATTAACTTATCTTTTTCAATTGTACCACCACAAGCCATCCAAAATAAAACAGTGTTGTCCATTATGGAAAACTTAGCGATCCGAGGTCCAAGACCATGTGATAACCAACAGACCTGGGCTGGAAAAGAAACAAGAGCAAGACCGAGGATCTCCTCAAGCGGTTGAATCATCAGAGGCAACCTTGGAGCCTCATGCTCAGCTAGATTACCTTTATTCTCCCCATGCAGGTGAGCGATGAAGAAACAAGTGTAATGACCTGTGTGGTGTGTGCGCATAATCCTCATTATACTACTGAAACTCCACTGTTGAACTGAGACTATTTAGTCACTGGACCGAGAAGGAAGTAACCCATGGAAAAACCAATTTCTCGTAACATATGGCCCTTTATCGAGCTTCGATGCAACCATAGGTTTCAAATACTAGAGTGTGGAAGATAAAATTGGAAGGGTAACACAGTATACTTGCGATCTCGTTGCCAAGCTGTTCTAAAATGCCCCCTCCAACAAACGAGACCAAGGAAGGAATGAGAATCACCCCCCATATCCCCTTTTCTTTCTTGATTTCATCCTTATTTAGTTTTCATGGAAATCAAGAATTAGTTTTGTAACTGACGCATAACTTTAAAATTACTATTCATAATTGTTTGATTTTACACAAAGTTATTTTAGGGATGTTACATACTCCCCCCCTTAACAAGAACACCGTTCTTGGTGTTCATCTCTCACTGGAACCTTAGATTTTACTCATGATATAACGATCTAAACCACACAAAAAGTGATCCTTCCTCCTTCAAATCAAAGATTTCATTCCAAGAAATGAAAATAAACAAAATAGTAATGTTATAACATAAGAAAAATCAATAGTCATAATCATTTATAACTGCAAAAATATGCAAGTTCTAATTTCCATCACTTGGCCCTTATTCAAATTCATAATATACAAAGACAAATATCTATATCAACTTACCATTACTTACCAATTACTCTTGAAAATCAAGAGCACTTTCGCGTAAACATTTTAATAGTGATTGAACAACCCATCAACCCTCCATGGTAAGTAACCTGTAATGTATGACTAACAAATTCAATCGCATTAGTCACAATATTTTGAGTCAAATGAAATACTTTTAACTATCAATCAATTGTGCAATGTTAGATGATTTTTAAATCACAGTACTTTTACAAGTACTTAAAGAGCACTAACACTAATCATCAAAATGATAAATCACTGCTCCACATGCACACTGAATTAATTCTCACTAAAGACATCCACAGAGTACTTCTAAAAGTACCAAAAGAGCACCTAGCTCTCTAATCATCAAAACAGTCAATCACTGCATCAAGTGAAAATTGTCTTAGCCCCTACTAAGACATTTACAAGATTGGTAATACAATAAAGGAACTAAAATTCCAATAACTCCTTATTGAGCACTAAAATCCTTTCATGTTAAAATGTGCATGACATATTTTTACACAACTATATATAAAATTCATTTTTAACATAACATATAGATGATTAGTTAATTACTTTAGCTATGAGAACCACAATAGGCTAAAGAGTTCTCCTCCCAACCCATGGGAACTGGTTTCCACAACCAGATCGAGTCATTTTCACATCCAGACAGTTTCTTTGATAGAGACCTTACCAGGTCTAACATGGAATTCCACTGGCCAACCAGCTCAAGAATTCCAATGAACACATAGGGTCGAATATAAGATTCCTCTTGGCAACGTCTTTCCTATTCCTCTGACAACGTCTCGTCTATGAGGAATTTGTGGGCCTCCTCCAACAGGCTCCAAATCAACAAAGTTGCATCAGGAGTTTTTACCCTCTTCACCATCTTGGCAAACTCTTTTCCCTTACTGAGATAATTTATCTCTAAGGAGAGGAAATCCAGGCAGGCAAGTACCATCAACCCCTCCGGGCAAGTAACTGCCATCAACCCAAGGCGTTCTAGCCTTTCACAACTATCTGCAACTATCTCGCATGATAAATTTCTCTTTTATCACTCTTTCCCAAAGTAATTTACATAATGAACCATATGATCATTATCATTACAAAATAAACATGCATGTACACCATGCATTTACACTTAACCCTCAACATGGGTCCACAACATCTAGATTGATAGGAAACATAACTAACATACATGTTGTATGCATTCTGATTTTCCAAATAACACAATCACGCATATCAAATAACATTATTTTTTCTCATTTATGATTGCAATTCTCATTGCAACATTTTTCGTGACGAGTTTTCTTGTTGCCATTAAGCTACCACTACTTAATCCCATCTGCAACGTTAGTTATAAATATGCATCATTTAACAAGTATTCACTTTCCAAATCATTTTAGCTTTATGCATACAATTTTGTCATGCATAAAAGTATATGAAAATATTCATTAATGTGTAAATGTCAATAATAGTTGAGTTAACAATCTAAACATTTCCAATTTCCATAGTGTATTGCCATCAACAGACTGATACATGATGTATCTACCACATTCACTTGTTTACGGATTGTAATAATCTTAAATCCAACTCAATTAATGCATATAAGTTCCATTAGTTAGTCATACAACACTAACCAATCACAAGTACCAACCATCTTAATGCATCCATGACAAGACTTAATAAAAAATTAGTTATTACAGTCAAGTCTCATTACTCGACTCATTGTTTATTTTCAATATCCGAAGGTGTTCTTACAATGTCTTTTTTAAACACTATATCGTCATATTCAAGGTCATTCCCTGTATTTTACATTCATGCATTTACTCATTAAAATTAGTTCATTGTAACTTCAATCATGTTCATTAAATGCATAATTATTATTGCCATATTTGCAAAGCAAAAGTTGGTAATTGATTGTCGCTTTCCTTAATGAGTGTTCAATATTGTTCATAAGTGTAACAAAATTTTTATTGTCTTCTGTCCTCATCAAGAATCCACTGTCATGAACATAGTTTTGCAGCAAACTTTATTACTTACTACTCAAAGTAGTTATAAACATGAATCACACATATCATGTCAAAAGTAGTATACTACTTAAATCAATATGGAGATTGTTAAACTCATACCTGAGTTAATGCCCACTGGTGGCATACCTCAATTTCTTTTCCGATTACCATTTCCCAAAGGCGCCAGTGCTGCAACATTTAGCTTTGATTCAATGGATTCATACTGGATTTTCCAATCTGATGATATTCACTATTTCCATCGTCTAACATCGGCATCAAAGGATGACAAAATTACAACTGGCATGGGAGGGGAGATTTTTAAGAGGGAAAGCCTTACAACGTAATTATAATATATTTTTGAAATGAAAATATTTAGTTTAAATAAAAGTGAGTTATTTAATTGATGTGATAATTTTTCCATTTCTTCAAAGTTAACATTGTTAATATTTTTTTTATTATGCTTTACCTTTCTTTAATAATGGGTAAACATTCTCCCCATTTTTTATTTGAAACAATAGCTAAACACTCCTCACTCTTGATTTGAAGGATTACTTATTAAAAATATGATATGCATTTATAGTTTAGAAATTTTTCACATTATTGAATTGTTTCTTTTACATATATTTGTTTTGTATGTGGAATGGAGAAATTATAAATAACAAAGTATAAATAAATAAGAGCTATAATATATATATAGGAGAGGAGAGAGAGAAGAGAGAGAGAAGAAAGAGAGATCTCTTTAAAAATTAATAAGGTTCAAATTCAAGGTTATTTCTTAATTAAATAAAAAATTAATATTTTATTCTTTTTAAAAACATTAAAAATAAATAAATAACAAACTTAATTTTAATTCAGATATTAAAAATTAATTAAGGACACCTTTTGTGTAAAATTTAGATTCATGTTAGGTGCCTCGACACCCAACAATTTCCTAGGGATTTGAGATTATTCCAATTCTAATAAGTTCCTCCATGAAATATTCTTGATTATTATTTATAACATTCATTTATATATAAGCAAAATGGTCCATTTTACAATAAGATGTGTAATTCCTTTTTCTCTTTAAGTTAAAGTTGACCCATGTCAAAACAGCAAACTGACAAATGTCAAATGGAGATGAAAAATCTCATATATCAATTTAATACCTAATTTAGTCATAATATTAAAATTAAATTATCATTATTATTATTATTCATATTATTAAAATTTTAAGGACACCTTCTGTGTAAAATTGGATTCATGCCAAGTGGCTCCCCACTAACCAATTTCCTAGGGATTTGAGATTATTCCAATGCTAATAAGTTCCTCCATGATAAGTTCCTCATTATTATCTAGAACATTCATTTATATATAAGCAAAATTTATTTCGCAAAATGGTCCAATTTACAATAAGATGTGTAATTCATTTTTTACCTTAAGTTAAAGTTCACCCATGTCAAAACAACACACAGACAAATGTTAAATGGAGATGAAAAGGGTAAACAATGTCCAACTTCAAAAAAGGGACAGTTTGTGTAAATATATACCATTAAAAACTTTAAATGAATAAATCTCATATATCAATTTAATATTTAATTTAGCCATAATATTAAATTAAATGTCAATTTTATATATTTTTAAAAACCATTAAAAAAAATAAATAAAACTTATTTTAATTAAATTAAAAATTAATTAAGGACACCTTCTCGCAAAAAATTAGATTCATGCCACATGACTCCCCACCGACCAATTTCCTAGGAATTTGAGAAATAAGCTTTGTCACAATAACTTGGGCCAATACCATGGCTTATCAATACCACATGCCAAAAAAACCATAACCCACTTCATATGACAATTGTTCATACGACAATTTTTGTAACTTATTAATTTAATTAAAATGGAAAGAGGGTCATAACTACTTTAGAGAAAAATCTGAACATTTGAATTTTGTATACTACTAAGAATTTTCCAAAATATTTCATGAATGTTAAATCCCTAATATCCACCTAATAAATATTGATTATTAAACTAAAATTCTTTAAGCCCTAGTCCAAAATATACATCCCTATCAACATAATTAAATATGTTTTTTTCTCATTTATTACGTTAATACACTAGCACAGCCATATGAATTAAATGGATAATAAACATGGATAGACATCAAAACACTTATCTCATAATACATCTCACATTGCAAAATTTAAAAAAACCATAAAATTTAACTAAAGTATAAATTTATGATTATTACTGTTATTAGTCTTAAAATAATTAATGTGTGAATTAAGCATATGTATATTTATAAAAACATGTAATAAGATTCTTAACCATGGAGATTCAACCCCACTTTCCCATGGAGATTCTTAACCTATAAATATAATTTGCTACAACACGATGGCTTAATAATACCATATCCCTAATAAAACCATGAGACATGTTCATATGACAATTTTTAAGTTGATAGGCGTATCTATTTTGGAATAAGTCTTCCATAATTGTTTTGTCAATTTAGTTTGACATTACTTCAAAATTTAAAAATACAACTAAAAGAGAGATTGTTTAACGAAAGTTCATCATAATCTGTCTTAATTTACCACAAGGGAAATTAGATAGATTGATCGCTTATGGAGGAGTAAGTCTAACGAAAATAATACTAGTTTAAGTGTACTAACAAGCCTATCATCTACTAAACTACATATAAAAGAAAAGCAATTACTACAAGAAATAACATAAGATCACAAATCTAAAAAAGTCACAAGAGATGGATCTTGGGCATTGGTGCTTGGTGGAGTTGAGGGCTTAAGGTCACAATAGAGGTGGCTCACTCGGTGGGCTAGCTGTGAATCTAGGCTTGCCAGGCACAAACATTGGTAATGTTGGACCCTCTTGATTTCATTTAAGGTAGAAATTATGTCATTCCAGTCCTCATTCTTCTCTTTCAAGACCCTTCCCAGAAAGGTTTTTATCTGCCAATGAAGGGTTATGGAGTTTAGGTATTTGCTCCTTTTTCTCTTGGTGTGACTATGGTCGAGAACCTAGTGGGCTACCTACTCCAAGATTTCAGAATCTGAGAAAACTTGACCACCATTGGTGGTGAGGAGCTTGAGCTAGATATTTGAGATTGATCCTCCTTGCATGACTGATCAGGTGAAGGAGTCACTACGAGATATCGTAGATTGGTTTGCAGCTCCTGAGGGTACATACATCAAATTTTTTGGTTTTCATATATCCCCTCATCTCATGCCGCAATATATGACTAATAAGGTGGTCATGTAGGAAGTAGAAAATCAATTGGACAAGGGATTATCAGGAATTCTTCGCAGAAGGAAGAAAGCCCCTTGGCCCACCTTCCCTTTAAGGTTCAGACTATATGAATTGCATCGCTAGCACTTCTCCATGAAATACTTTGTAACACCCTCTTCCAACATTAACCTAAGTTAACTAGTTCGCTAAGGTAAACATGTTATGAGAGGCTACTATGATCGGATTCAACTCCCCACGTATAGTTAAGGAAGTTTAACTGACACAACACAACCAATCCGACCTTCTACATAGGCTACAGAACCCCCAGGATCTAGCCAACCTTTCCACATGACCAACCCCTAAGGAAGCTTAGCATTTTACTGACCTACGGCCTCAGCTGCTCCCATGAAATGGGCATGCATGCAACTAGGACCCTCCAGCCACTCCCACAAAAAGGAAATGCAAGATATTGGGGAATTTTTCAACGAAAATGGAGCCAACAACCCTAGATTATGAGCACCTTTTCAGGGCTAGGACTCATGTCACTGCCTAGAACTCTATGAAACCTTCAGGAATGTAAATTAATAATGAAACAACGATACTAATGCAAATACTTGAACAAATACTTGATTGGACCCCTACTAGCCATGACAGGCATTTCGTCAAACATGTCACAGATATGCATTATATAAGTCATAACAACAAATCTGAGCATAGGGGTCTCATACTAATCTGAGAATCGCTAAGAAGCATTGATGCATTATCACATTAGCTACATTATTATATATTAGGTCATATATTCATTGTTCATTCATTTACAAATCTCAGCATGATGAGAGCCATACATCATCACTGTCATAAAACATGCTCATAACCAACATATAACCAACAAAATTTAAAAGGATATAACAACCATAAAATCCACATATAAATAAGTATATTTACCCATCAATTACAAGAGGAAATAATATATTATTAACATATGAAAAATTCCACCAGGGCTGGGACTTCCACGAACCACCCGACCATAGACTAGGTTGAAACAAATCTCTCTTTCATCTAGTCACCTGTGTGCCATATTCCAAGAAAGAATGTTGGATCTCATAAAACAAATCTAACAAAAACAAAGCAAGGATTCCATAGGCCAAACCACCTCAACCCTCAACCAGTGATTCCACCTCATAGTCAGACATGACTAACCATCACCAGATCAGTCTCTGCCCAAGTTGTCCATGGCTACAGAGTGTTTGTTCCAACCAAATCTTCCAGGACTAGTAACTCAAACCACAAATGTTCTCGGGCTTTAGAGTGTTTATCCAACCAAGGCTTTAGGACTAGTAACTAAACACACCAAGTACTCTAGGGAATTTTCTAACCAAGGCTCCAAGGCTAGTAGCTCAACCCAAATTGTTATAGGGCTTCCAGAGTGTTTGTCCCACCAAGGCTCTATGAACTAATAACTCCACCTACAGCCAAAGGAATATGAGAACCAACCATAAAACAAAAGTAAAACCCACAACGCCATGGTTATCCTGGAAGTGGCATGTCTAAGAAAATTTGTTGTCAATCCAGGCAATCTCCCATGCCCCTAACAGATCATGACCAAGAAAACACATGCACGTGCCATGCATTCCAAAACTAGCAAGGAAATCATACATGCAACTCGATACCCGCAAATCATGCCACTGTAGTAGTTGATCCCATTGTTTCCTTACACTTTCCTTCTCTTCCTTTTCCTTCTTGCTCCAAATCCAAAGTATGCCACACTCCTCCAAGAGTGCTCCAAGAAAACTCTAAGTGTCTAAGATTATGAGAGAGAGAGAAAAGAGAGAGAGCTCCCAGCGAAAACTAACAAAATTCTATGAACTAATCCTCATAAGCCTTTTATCATTCATGCCTTTATATTCTTCATTTTCCATTATTTTCCTTCATTTTCATCCTCACATATAACTTGTGACCTTTCACCTTCCTCTTCTCCTATTTTCCATTATTTTCATAAATAAATGCCAAATAATGCCTCTTGCCTTTCCAAATCCTTTTCCATTGCCTTTTTCGATTTCCTTTAGCCCTAATAACTGAAATGAACACCCACTAGGATGTTTTTCCTAACATTCAACTTGGAGTACGTGTCCCATGACCATGGTCTTATATATATTTTATATGAATTTTCAATCTGGTTTGTTACAAACTTTCATGGGTATGATCCTAGGAGAGTGTGTAGGCAACATTTTGAAAGGATCAGTTTCAATACGGGGTATTCATCGATTGATGGGAAAAACCTGACTCGTAACACACTTGATGTACCGGGAATGATTTTCAATGTTTTGTTGGTTGATTTAATCACACGGAATGCTGATAGGGATATAATGCAACATAGATATTTCTGGGATTTCGGTTGATGAGAATTCAATGATACGTTTAATGTAAGGGTACTTGCCTTGAAGTTCACATCTCCCGCTCTGTTCTTGGGTTATCCCTTTGTTTGATGGTTCTCGATCTTTTGCTACCTTTCCGCTGAGGGTTTCCTCTCCAATGTTCTGTGAGGGTTGATGGGCAGCACTGCTGTAGGTCTTGATTATGCTCCGGTTACTTGCTGCTATGACTGTATTTGTTCTGCTTCCTTGGTTTGTAGCTGGTTTTAATTTGTCTTGCACTGGACAAGGTAAGTTCTCTACTACATTTGGTTCTTTTCTGCCATGTAAGGTTGCTATTGTGGTTGTTTCCTTCCTGTTGTGGATTCTCAGACCACTGTATGTTGATTCTTGTGCTGATGTTCTTCGCTCGGTTCTGCAATACAAATTCTACTCACTCCGAGGCTCAAACGATGGCGCTACTCCGACTCTGGCGCATACATGTAACATTTCCTTCCCTGTTTTCAACTCATGGACTTCCTTTCGTGGTTTTTGACCTGGTTCGATCCTTATTCTTCTTAGTTGGTCAGCGCTATCACTGGGTCACTGTTCTTGGCCTCTCCGCGAACCCTCAGGTATCATCCGGCACTCCTAGCCATTGTAATTCTTCGTTCCAACTTTTTATCTGCTCTGTTGTTTCAATATACCATTAACAGTTGTGCGTTCTTTCCATACAAGTGTTGGGGTTTTCCATCAGAGGGTTTGGTATCAAAACCCTAATTCTACCAGGTAGGTTCCACTCCCATTGACTTCTAGTATTTCGTCGCCTTGGTCGTTTAGTATCTGCTCTTCAAATGAAAGGGTTTGTCACACATTTTCTATGAGCAAGGTTCTGGGTATTCGGGACTTTGGTTCCACTGTATGTGGCCCAAAATTTATGTTTGTGGCTTCAGCTCCCTTATCTTGGGTACTCTGTTTTTGAGTCTGTGTGTCCGCACTATATGAAACAAGTGTTATCACTGAAACCCTTACCCAGGGTTTATGGCTCAAGGTCTGAGCGTGAACGATTCTCGACTTTTTCAGTTCTATTTAATAATTTAGTGTGCTGGACTCTTCTAAATTTGGCAGAATGTTCTTCTGGAAAAACAATGATTATAATTAGATGGGTTCTGTTTTATGTTACCTAATAGATGTATGTTGTTTTGATTTCTCGGATTGTTGTGGCGAGAACTATTATAATGTACGTTCAATGTATTTGAAATTCTATTGCATTATCTCTTTGTTTCACGGACTCTGTGCAATCGCTTGCAATACTGTTTGACGGTCAATATAATAGAACTCTGTGCAATCACTCACAAAGTTCTTGGTTGTTGTTTAAGATACAATGAAGAAACTTGTCTGCTCCTTGGTCCTGTTGTCTTTATTGGTGGTCTTCCTCCATAACACAATGTAAAACTCATTTATTAGATTCTATATAGAGTTAGTTGTGCATTCGTATAACTGTTAAAATAAGAAACATGTAAATACAGTAGACACACATATGGACAAAATTTTAAATTCTCTATTGTTATTTTTATTGAGTGCGAGAGGTCATGAATGGAACCCCCTCTTTGGTTTGTCATGTTACATTTATAGGCTCCTGTTCCAGTTAATGAAACTGTACAGTTGTTTTGCTTTTCAGTTACAGACTCTTACAGTTACTTCTTATTAGACATTTCTTTATCTTTTGACAAGATTTCATGTTAACCACATTTGTCTTTTTCCTTTTAAAATAAAAGGATAATCATATGTTGTTAAAAACAGATCATTCGATAGCTATAACTATTCAACTTCCCTTAACTAACGGTAAATAAAATAATAAAAGTCCTCCTTGCTTTCCTATCAATCAGAAAGACTAAATAAAAGTAAATTCAACTTCCTTTGACTTGGCAGAGACTTCACGTGGTCATGGTGAGCTAGATGCTCCTGCATAAAGCTCCTGGGGCAAAAAAAAATCATGGCTCCGGTCCATGAGCTTCTCGACTGAAGTACCTATCTGTTCGATTTGCCTGGGGTCAAGCCATGGACTGTCCTCAATAGGACGGTTCTTCCACTTGACCAGGTATTGTAGATATTCCTTCCACCGAGTTCGTTTACCCACCTGAGTGTCGAGAATGCTCTCGATCTCGAGAGGTTGAATGTAAGGCATCTGTCTCTTCCAAGCTTCTCCTTCATTCTGGGTGCTTCGTGTGGGTCGCATGATTCCTTCTTCTTCCTTCTCTTCTGGGTCAGCCGTGTGGGGAAACAGGTCTTCTACATTAACGATAGGCGAAATGCCTATTTCTGGTGGTAACTGGATCTCATATGCATTTGCTGAAAACTTTCGAAGGATTTTGCAAGGTCCTATCTTCTTGTATTTTAATATATTGTATGTACCTATAGGAAAATGTTCCTTGCGCAAATGTGCGAGGAATTTGTCTCCTACATTGAACTGTAACTGCCTTCTCCTCAAATCTTCTTGCTATTTGTATTTTAAGCTGTTGTCCTGCAATTTAATTTTCACTTGTTCATGCAAATCCCTCATCGCGTTAGCGAAATCTTCTCCATCCGCACTTCGCCTTTCTTGCAGTCTAAGATCCCGCAGTTCATGCACTCCATGAGGATGCATGTCGTACAAGATTTGAAAAGGGCTCAAGCCTGTGTTGCAATTAGGTGAATCGTTGTAAGCGAATTGTGCCTGCGCCAGCACTCGATCCCACATCTGCGAATTCTCCCCCACTAGACTCCGTAGCAAATTCCCTAAACTCCTATTTACAACTTCTGTTTGTCCGTCCGTCTGAGGATGATAAGCAGAACTGTAACTTAGCTGAGTATCCATTTTCTTCCACAGGGTACGCCAAAAATTTCCTGTAAACTTCATGTCCCTGTCTGATAGGATAGATTTGGGCAATCCGTGTAACCTGGAAATCTCATTGAAAAACAAGTGGGCCACGTGGGTGACATCATTGATTTTCTTGCAAGGAATAAAATCTGCCATTTTTGAGAATCTGTCCACCACTACCATTACTGATTCATAACCTCACTGTGTCTTAGGTAGACCTAAGATGAAGTCAAAGTTGACTAAATCCCACAGTCTGCCTGGAACAGGTAATGGTGTATATAACCCTTTGCTCTGACTATGACCCTTTTCTAACTGGCACAGTTTGCATTTGGCTACGAATCGCCGCAAATCTCTCTGCATCTTTGGCCAAAAGTAGAAATGTCTAAGTTGCTCGAGCACCTTATCCATGCCGAAATGTCTAGCCAGACCTCTGCTATGCTTCTCTCGAATAATATTCTCCCTCATCGAGCAGTCGGGTATGCACAGTTGTCCTCCCTTAAGCAACAACTTTTCCTGCATATTTTAATCTAACCAAGGGTTGTTATCTCTCACTAAGGGATTCTGGCATGCCTCATAGGCCTCCTTAAAGTTTACATCAGTTTGGTACAAATCTCGCAAGTGCTCAAAACCCAACACTTGTACAGTGCTTTCCTGCAGAGGTAGAGCTTTCCTACTCAGCGCATCTGCCACTTTGTTTGCTTGCCTGCTAATATGTTTCAATACAAAATTGAAACTCTGCAAATACTCTACCCATTTGGCATGTTTGTGGTTCAGCTTGTGCTGTTGCATTACGCACTATAGTGCAGAATTATCTGAGAACAACACGAATTCGTTCCCCAATAGATAATGCCTCCAGTTTTTTAATGCCTGTATAACTGCATAGAACTCCTTATCATATGATGAATACTTATGTCGACTCTCATTCAACTTTTCGCTAAAAAACCCTACAGGATTATCTTCTTGGCTGAGAACAGCTCCAATTGTTGTCCCGCTAGCATCACATCGACCCTGAAATAACTTCTTGAAATCCGGTAATCTTAGGATTGGCCTCTCAGTAAACTTTTTCTTTAATAACTGGAAACTTTTCTCTGCTGTATATGTCCATCGAAAAGGCTAGCTGGCCTTTTTAATGGTGTCTATCATTGGTGCACAAATCTCGCTGAAATTCCTTATGAACTTCCTATAAAAGCTTGCTAAACCATGAAAGCTACGTACCTCAAATAAATTTTTCGGAGATGGCCAATTCACTATCGCTGCCACCTTCTCTGGATGCATCTTTAGTTCATTCTCTGCTATTACAAACCCCAAATAAATCAATTTCTTCTGCAGAAAAGTACATTTCTTCAAGTTTATCAACAATTTGTTCTGCTATAATTTCTCCTGCACCTTACGCACATGTTGAAGTTGTTCTTCCTTTGTCCTGCTGAAAACCAGGATGTCGTCCAGGTATACAATCACAAATTTTCCAATATACTCCTTCAACATCTCATTCATCAATCTCATTAACGTATTGGGTGCATTGCTCAGCCCAAAGCGCATTACCAGCCATTCGTACAACCCCTCATTCGTCTTAAAGGTTGTCTTCCATTCGTCCCCCTCTCGTATCTGAATCTGATGGTAACGACTCTTGAAGTCTATCTTGGACAAATACGCTGCCTCGCTTAAACAATCCATCATGTCATCCATCCATGGTAGTGAAAACCTATACCGGATGGTGATCCTATTGATGGCTCTTGACTCGGTGCACATCCACCACTCTCCTCCCTTTTTGGGAGCGAGGACCATTGGAACAACACAAGGGCTCAAACTCTCCCTTATCAATCCCTTTTCCAACAACTCTTGCACCTCCTTCCTAATTTCTTCATTGTCCTTGGGGCTCATTCGGTATGCTGCCTTGTTCGGCAAACTAGCTCCGAGGATGAAGTCAATATGATGATTGATGCTTCTTTTGGGGGGTAGTTTATCTAGTAAATCATCTACAACTATGTCTGAAAACTCCTCCAACATATCTTGAATTTCCATAGGTAAATCTGATATCTTCGTGTGCAATAACACTGTCCTTGCTTTCTTCGCTATTGCATAACATATCTCGTTGTCCTCCATCTGTTTTAAAAATTGTTTTCCACTAACAAACAATTCTCTTGGTTCACTTGTCTCTATTGCTCCTTCTTCCTTGAGGGGTACAAGCGTATGCTTAATTCCATCCTTAACAAATTTATAACAGTTCGTCAACCCATTGTGTACCACTTTCCTATCGTACTACCAAGGCCTGCCCAACAGTGTGTGACATACATCCATTGGCATGATGTCACAAACAACTCCACCTCACACTGTTCATCTACAAATAACTGATGGCCTTTTTGCAGCCATGAAACTTTGTAGGGGTTGGGATGTTTCAAACGCTTCAATTCTAGTTTCTCTACCATCTCTATGGACACTAAATTGTCAGTACCATCGTTTTTAATAATTAATTTACAGCACTTACCTCGTGATTTACAAACCGTTCTAAATAAAGCCTTCCGTTGTGTCTGGTCGGTGATCTCCTTGACTGGTTTTAACAACACCTTATGTAGCACTAAAGCTTCCCCCATCTCTGGAGCATTCTCTGCTTCTTGGGGAGGTGTTGCTGCTTCTTCTGGCTGTGCCACATATGCGCCCCACTGTCCAGCTTGTTCTGCTTCCGAACATTCAAACGATCTATGTCCCCATTTATGACACCGATAACATTGGTAACTAGCCCCTCTTCCTCGACCATTACCTCTGCCCCGCTGGGATGATCTACCGCCTCTTGCACTGTCACCTCTGTCCGCTGATCCAGAAGCTCTTGAACTGCTACCTTCCTCATTATTACTTGCAGTCCGCCCTCTTCAATATGATTAGCCTTTTCCCCTGCAGGCTCCTCGTCCTCTTCGGGCATTGTGCCTTTGGTAATCTTCTCTTCGGCCTTCATTGCACTCTGATACGCTTCCTTAGTGTTGTTTGGTGACAAAATACTGATTTCATCCAAAATGTCTAACCTTAGCCCATTAACATACCTAGCTATCCTTTCCACTGTATCCTCTATGTATCTGGCCCGCTAATTCACTCGATAGAACTCTTCCGTATACTCCCTCACCGTCAATCCTTTCTGTTTCAGATTCTGCACCTATTTGTGCAACGCAATCTGATATTCCTTTGGCATAAATCTGCCCTTTAACTTGGCCACTATCCTTGACCAGGTTTTGATCAGCTCTTTGTTCAATCTTTTCCTCTCGTTCTGGACACTATCCCACCATAGGGCTGTGTATCCCTTCAATTTCATCACAGTGAACCTTACTCTGCAGTCTTCATTGATTTCATCGCACTGAAAATACTTATCCATCTTGCTGATCCAATCCAATAAAACTTTGATAGACAAACTGCCATCATAGGTGGGGAGTTCTAGCTTGTGTTTACTGCTTGCTACTAGAATAGATTTCAATAATCTCACTTCTGCGGATTCACCTTCTGGTCCATCTGCTGCTGCTTCAGGTTCCTCCTCGCTCTCATCACCTATCTCCGAGCCTCTTCTTCTCCCTGCCTACACTGCCTCCAAACGGGCAGCAAGAATTCGAATCTCCTCTCTCAATCCTTTCTCTGCCAACTATCGAGCACCTCTACCATGACCTCGCCTTCCTCTTTCCATATCTCCAATCAATTTAGCCTGCTCTGATACCACTTTGATGGGACCAGCCCGACTCGTAACACACTTGATGTACTAGGAATGATTTTCAATGTTTTGTTGGTTGATTTAATCACACGAAATGCTGACACGGATATAATGCAACATAGATATTTTTGGGATTTTAGTTGATGAGCATTCAATGATACGTTTAATGTAAGGGTACTTGCCTTGAAGTTCGCATCTCCTACTCGGTTCTTGGGTTATCCCCTTGTTTGATGGTTCTCGGTCTTTTGCTACCATGTCGCCGAGGGTTTCCTGCGAGGGTTGATGGGCCGAACTGCTGCATGTCTTGATTATGCTCCGGTTATTCGTTGCTGTGACTATATTTGTTCTGGTTCCTTGGTTCGTAGTTGGTTTTAATTTGTCTTGCACTGGACAGGGTAAGTTCTCTGCTACATTTGGTTCTTTTCTGCCATGTAAGGTTTCTATTATGGTTGTTTCCTTCCTGCTGTGGATTCTTAGACCACTGTATGTTGATTCTTGTGCTGATGTTCTTCACTCGGTTCTACAATACAAATTCTACTCACTCCCAGGCTCAAACGATGGTGCTACTCCGACTCTGGCGCATACAGGTAACATTTCCTTCCTTATTTTCAACTCATGGACTTCCTTCCATGGTTTCTAACCTGGGTCGCTCCTTATTCTTCTTAGTTGGCCGGCGTTGTCACTGGGTTACTGTTCTCAGCCTTTCCACGAACCCTCAGGTATCATCCGGCACTCCTAGCGACTATAACTCTTCGTTCCAATTTTTTATCTGCTTTGTTGTTTCAATATACCATTAACAATTGTGCATTCTTGCCATACATGTGTTGGGGTTTGTTGTCGAAGGGTTTGGTATCACAACCCCGATTCTGCCTGGTAGGTTCTACTCCCACTCGATTTTGGTATTCCGTCATCTTTGTCATTTAGTCTCTGCTCTTCAAATGAAAGGGTTTGTCACACATTTGCTATGAGCAAGGTTCTGGGTATTCGGGACTTTGGTTCCACTGTATGTGGCCCGAAATTTCTGTTTGTGGCTTCGGCTCCCTTATCTTGGGTACTCTGTTTTTGAGTCTGTGTGTCCGCGCTATATGAAACAAGTGTTATCGCTGAAGCCCTTACCCAGGGTTTATGGCTCATGTTCTGAGCGTGAATGATTCTCGACTTTTTCAGTTCTGTTTAATAATTTAGTGTGTTGGACTCTTCGACATTTGGCAAAATGTTCTTCTGGAAAAATAATGATTATAATCAGATGGGTTCTGTTTAATGTTACCTGATAGACGTATGTTGTTTTGATTTCTCGAATTGTTGTGGCCGGAACTGTTATAATGTACGTTCAATGTATTTAAAATTCTATTGCATTATCTCTCTGTTTCACGGTCTCTGTGCAATCGCTTGCAATATTTTCGACGGTCAATGTAATAGAACTCTGTGCAATCGCTCACAAAATTCTTGGCTGTCGTTTAAGATACCATGAAGAAACTTGTCTGCTCCTTGGTCATGCTGTCTTTATTGGTGGTCTTCCTCCAGAACGCAATGTAAAACTCGTTTATTAGATTCTGTACAGAGTTAGTTGTGCATTCATATAACTGTTAAAATAGGAAACATGTAAATACAATAGACACTCAGATGGAAAAACTTTTAAATTCTCTATGTTATTTTTATTAAGTGCGAGAGGCCATGAATGGAACCCCTTCTTTGGTTTGTCATGTTACATTTATAGTCTCTTGTTCTAGTTAATGAAACTGTACAGTTGTTTTGTTTTTCAGTTACAGACTCTTACAGTTACTTCTTATTAGACATTTGTTTATCTTTTGACAAGATTTCCTATTAACCACATTTGTCTTTTTCCTTTTAAAATAAAAGGATAATCATAGTTTGTTAACAACAGATCATTCTATAGCTATAACTGTTCAACTACCCTTAACTAATGGTAAATAAAATAATAAAAGTCCTCCCTACTTTCCTGTCAATCAGAAAGACTAGATAAAAGTAAATTCAACTTCCTTTGACCTCGCAGGGATTTCACCTGGTCATGGTGAGCTAGATGCTCCTGCATCATCGATGTTCATAGCAGAAGATGAAAAAATGAAGAGCTAGTGTAATGAAATTAGACAGACATGCCCAACAGTGAAAACCAGTTCACCCTAGGATCCACTAGCTCAAGATATGTAGGTGTAGAAGGAAGAATAGATAACCCCTTGAGCAAGGAAAATAACTCCTAATAAGAGGATCGAATATGATTCGGTAGACGAGAGTAGCAAGAAATGGAAAGTTGATCCTTTGAATGTAGGAGTTAGTCAAGAAGAACATGAGAGGAGAGAAGCAAAAGAGGAGGAGAAGAGGAAGCATGATGACTTGTTGGAGAAGCAACAAGAAAAAGAAGAGGAGAGGAGAAGGATAGAAGAGGAACAACAAAGGCAACCCAGGAGGAAGAAGTAGCCCAGAGGCTGGAAGAAGAAAAATTGACTTAGGAGATAGAGGAAGAAGAGTTGGAGGAAGAAGATAATATCCAACCTGTGGATGATGAACCGGGTTCTCCATAGGAACCTCCTCTCACAAGTGATCATCTTATATTTGGAGAGATGGGGATCACTCATCCACTAGCATATAGAGTCATGGATGCATGCAGTGTCTCGTTTAATCAACTTAAGAAGAGGATTGTGAAGCAAAGGCGTAGATACTTCCTGAAGGATCCTTCAAATCTAGTCTCAGTTTATACAAGGAAGGCAATTATTGCCAAAACCAGAAGGAATCCTAGGGCTATCATGGTGGAAAATGTTCCTTTTACCACAACAACACAAGACAACTCTGAATAACTATTGAGTCAGAATGCTAGATTGAGGAAAGAACTTGTTACAGTGAAGCAATAGGTGAAACATCTTGCGGTGGAGAATCAACAGTTATCGTCATAGAGCTTTAATAACGTAGAATGGCAGTCAACCATGCAAGAGGAACCAGGGCCAATGGAGGAAACCATGATGAGATGATACTTATACAACAAGAAGTGGCTCCTCTCATTAGCATTTAGAAGAAAGCATAGGAAGTGGCTCCTCTCGTTGGCATTCAGAAGAAAGCATAGGAAGTGGTAAAACTCCCAAAAGGAGAAAATAGTGCAAGTGACCAACTTCAAGAGTGGGTTGTCAAGTATTTAGATGCTCCACAACATTTTGAAAAGAAAGACAAGATTTTTGTATAAATAGACAGAGTTAAATTGACACTCCACCATCAGAACTACACGTGTCTTGGAAAACACTTGATCAATACTATTGTTGCTTATAATCGACTGCATAATGGTTTTGAGTCTCTATCGCAGAAGCTTGGGATTCCCACAATAGGAACAATTGAAGAAATCAGAGGCAAAGAGATAATCTTCCAAGAGATCGAGAAATATATTGAAGAAGTGAAGTAAGCAACAAAACAAGAAGGCCTGGAGGTCACCAAGGATATTATTCTAGGGTACACCATCTCACAAGTCAAAGCTCACATGAAAATTTCGTGGCTAAGGAATAATGTATAGTCAAGCTCCAATACCATACTAATGGAGCCATTGGAGGTGAATATGCGGTATATAGGGGACTTGCCAATTTGGGTCAAAGCCATCTCAACAGAGTTCATGGCATGGCACACTTACATTAAAAATGAGCTCCAAGAGGAAGCAAATGACCTATCAATTTGATGAGCATTTATCCCATTATTAGTTTAGTCTTATTAGACCACTCTCTCATTTGTCATTTATCTCATGTAATAAATGATAAGTAATGAATTCCAATTGACATATGTGGAATGTGAATAGTCACATATGGAATGTAATAAGTCATTAATAGAATATGAATAGTCATAGAAGTCAAAGAGTCATGGGCAAGCTCAAAGGTCATTGTTATTTGTTATAAATAACTCATCATAACTCAAAAAAAGGGCTTGGATACTAGGAGTCTTGCCTTGGCTTCTCTTATAGTGCATTGGAGATATATCATTCTTTGGAGAAGCAAGTTGTGGCTTCATGCTCCACTTTTGGATATAGTATTTCATTCATGTAACAATGTACTTGGGATATTTCACTCTCAATCAAAAGATATATGAGCTTATATGTCTTCAAACATGTATCATAGATATAGTAGGAATATTCTTGTTATGTTTATGATATATATTGTTTTAATCACATACTAAGTGAATTAACTAATTTGTTTCTTAGGTATGGTTGCTATTGAATGAGTGTTGTTATGCTTTAACAATTGTTGTTATTATGTAGGCTAATATGCAGGTATTCAACAAGTCTTTCTCTTCCTTCACAGGTCACCCTTTAGGATAATACTATTAGTTTTCTAATTGCAGGTTCATTTTCATTTACTAGTTATGGATGTTCCCTCGTGCACCTTACATTGGGTGTCTCAAAAATATTACATTATTGCTACCCAAATAAGTGTTGTGATCTCCTGTGTTTATGTGTGAAACCAAGACATATCTTTGAAACGTTTCCAATGGTGGTCGGACCGTATGACCGAATGGGACTCCTACACCAAATGATGTGAGGTCTAATTGTTACTTCACATCAGCGATATCCCCTTACAATCTTGGCGGCATACAACACCATCAACAAGCCCTTACAGGATGGATAAGACCTATGAGCCTTTAGAAATATTTGAGGGTAGTATTAGCCCTCTCTAAAGCAATTTCTAGACCTTATAATGAGCTTAGAAGCTCTATTGAGACTTGTAAAAATTTGAACATGGAGTCCTTTACAAAGCCCTTTGGTTGCATGATACTCAAGATCTATGATTGAGATTCAATGGGAAATCAGGTTATCAGATCCTATGGTGTCAAGCACATTTCTAAAATCGTAATTTAGATACCATAACGATAATACAATCTATGAGTTTTTTAAGTGAGGAGAGATTGTCCCATCACCTATCATGGTATGTCAGGTAATCATTTCATTGACATCAGATCATTGTGAAGGAAAAAACCTTTAATGAACTGTTGAGAGGATTCAAGGGTTATATTTCCATGTTTAAGGGGTTTGGAGTGTTTTTTTTAGCCCCTAGTAACATGGATGACATGGGATCCATGACCAAGAATTATAGAAAAATGTGGTTATCAAGTTGTCGAGTCGACAATATAGGTGTATCAGTCTATCAGAACCTGAGGTTATTGGGAGCCCATCAGAGTGGACCATATCATGAACCCCCAATATTTAAATTTTCTAATAAGTTTGTTGGATGATGATATTTTCCTTATTGATTGATGTTGGCAATGGGTTGGAAATATATGTGAGTAAAGAATCTATTGATGAGCACCCCTATATTAAAAGAATTTAATACGCACATCACTTGCTGGGAGTCCAATATTGATATGTGACAGGGATGTATAAACTGTCGAACTTATCTGATTTTGAGTGTTAGCATAATTAAATGCAACCATCAATTTGTTGGAGGATTGACATGGACCACAAATTTCTTTACTATAAATTCCTTTCTTCCGCCATGTCTAATCCCTTTCAGAGATATTTTTTTTTTTTTTTTTTAATTATGTAAGTTTCACTAATAGCCCTCATAGATTATTTCCCCCTATTTTCTATCCTCGCAATGCCCTATGGTTCCAAGAGTAGTTAATAGCTTCTCCTTAAACTTCATGTAAAATGTACATGTAGTAAACTTTTAGGAATTTTCTTATCTGACCATTTGATGGCCTATTATTAGCCACTAAGCCTTTCTTAAAATGACCCCTTTCTTCATTTCAATTATTTTTCTTGGACACGTGGTTGATGTTAATTCATTGATTTTGTAGGTGCTCCCTTCAATCCATTTTTTTTGCTTCCTTGACAATCATCCTTTCGATGTGTTCCTTATTACATGCATCGATGACTTTAGTGGAGTTACCCAACAGTGCCATTGGTCCTTGAATGGAGACATATGAGCCATGCCATCAAGTCTTTGGTGGACTCACCTTGATGTCGTCATTCCTTCCAAGATGCCAGTGCAATATATTGTTAAGGATTTCATGGAGCTTCCCCATCTTTTCCATCAATAATTTAGGATCACCCTAGCACACACTGTAGCATCTTTCCATCGAATTCGCGGAAATAAGGCCTCAATGTAATTGATACGTTTTAAAGACATCCCCAGTGATAACAAACTAAAACAAAGGGCGATGTCATTAATATTAATAGCTCACATGGGAACTTGTTAATTCAATGCCCTTGAAGATTTTTTGAAGGGTGATTATGGCTTGTCTTGTTGGAAAACATTTAAGTGCCTATGGAAACCTTGCAAATTTGCAAACTTTGGATTAATTTTTTTTTTTTTTTTACTTCAATATTTTAAGCAATATTTAATGTTTTAGGAAATATTTATAAATAGTGCTTATGGTTTTCCTTATTCACAAAATTGAAGCAATGTTTGAAAATTAATATGGGAGACATGCAAAATTAGTAAGATTGTTATTTAGTTTTTTTGGGGGGAAGAAATGTAAAGTTTAAATTTGTTTATTTTATGTTATTCCATTTTAAAATATTATTTGTATTAATATAAATAGAATATAAAAAATAGTATTTTTAAACTTCAAGAGTTAAGAGTTTAATTTTCTTTAAAAGTAAGGAAATAGACTGACATGGAAATATTTAATGTAATGAAAGTCTCTCCCCTTACGGACCACCAACATCTTATTTGAAATTATGTAATTTTTTTTAAGTAATCTTAATAAATCAAACTATATTTATAAATCAATAACTTCTTTCCTCATTATTTAATTATCATTTAAATTATGACAAAATTTAATCACTTTCATAATTATTAATAAATAAATATATGTTATTAAAAATAATTAATTTATTTTTAAAATCAAATCATGTTATAATATAATCAATATGCACGGAATTTCAAAATCAGGGATTGCTTTTCATAAATGTTATTGAGATAAAATATTTCAAAAAACCTATTTAAAATTTCTACATTGAGAAAACATACCAAATTTCTGCATTGACAAAATATACCAAATTTTCTGTGTCAATTTTGGACTTAATGCTTACATTCCATATTTAAGGAGTTGGTTTGTGATGGTTGAGAAATTCTCTCAACCTCTCTATCTAAATTAGGAATAAGTTGGATCTCAAAAACTCTATTTAATAGTGATCTGAATGTAATCAGTGTGTGTGTGAGTGTGATTACACATGCACCATTTGTGCCTGATATATGATTATGTTTCTGTGATTGTGTGATCTTAGCTGCTTTTATCATGGTATCAGAGCTAGATCTGAACCTGTGTTGTGAGGAGGTCCAAGCTCAAGACTGTTGCAACCTGAGTATTCTGTAAGAAATAAATGCTTCAACTGTTTCGGTCTTCTACGTAGCCAGAACTCCTCTCTTCATCATCAACCTGCGGTTCGCTTGCCATTTTACCCAAGCAATCCTCCGTGGGCGCCTTCTTGCCATTTTACCCAGGCAATCCTGCGTGGGCGCCTTCTGTTCCCAATTGATCGGTGGTTCTCGATATCTCTCACTTTACCGGAACCGTCATTTCTCCCAGTAACGTGCTCTTCGACAGATCACCAAGGAAGATGTCGTAGTCAAGACGCTCTTTCAGGGCTGGGCACGTCCTCCAGATTTGGGAATTTTGATGAATATTGTGTCGGATGTTCAACAAAATAAAAGCAGCAGAATTTTGATGAATACTGTGTCCGATGTTCTTCAAAACAGAAGCAGCTGAAGAATGGTCTCACTCCGCTAAGGACTTGATATGTCGGATGCTCTGAAAGACGCCATTAAGAGATTCAGTGCGCGATTTTTTCCCAAGCCTGTAAGATCAGTTTTTTTTTGGTTCCTCAAGCAGGATTTTGTCTCGCCATATTAGAAAAGGTATTTTTTCCTCTTTTATCATGGAGATGGCATATGTATGATACAATAAACGGAAGCGATTGGTTGGGTGATCAAGATTCTATCCAGTATATGTGTAGGGAGGCACCAAAAGCCGTCATTGAATTGGAGAATTATGGATTACCATTTTCAAGAACTAAAGAGGGGAGTATCTATCAGTGTGCATTTGGAGGGCAAAGTCTGGATGTTGGAAAAGGTGGTCAGGCATATCGTTGTGCTTGTGCTGTTGATCGAAAGTTTTGATAACCTTGCGCCTCAAAACGTTCAGCTAAAGCCAAGACACCGTTCCTTCGTATTTGTGGGTCTCGCCCACTATAAATCAACCTCAACCCACTGGCAAATGTGTGACAGACGAGAACACCAGCGAACAAAAAGTACATGCATTGTTGTCGAATTCGTTTTTCCAGGTTGTAGCCCTTCACTGGGAATCTTGGTTGGGAAGAAATTCATTGAGGGTAGTCTTACGATCAGAGTTGCAATGAACGCTACCGCGCAGAGCTGTGTAGAATTGATGAAGATCAGCCTTCATGAAGCTGAGGGCATGTGTCACCACGAGGACATTTACCAGTAGAAAGGGAGGAGCATATCAAGCAATGTCAGTAATGCTTGGAAGCTTTGCGGAACAGCCAAGAGATTGAGTGTAGTGTATGTTTAGATCGTTCAGTGATTGCAATCAAATTTTCGAAGAGATCAAGTAGTAGTAAGGCTCAATATGGATGGTTGTCCAGATAGTATGGAAATTGCGGATCTAGGGAAGGATCCCTCATTAGTGGTAGACGTGGAAGTGGTTTTCTAATGAGGTTATGCGACAGATTGGGATGTTGTCCAGTAATTGACTTCGGGAGGTTGAGATTCGGAGTTGAGGAAGGAAACTCGGGATCCAACTTGCCAAAACACTCACGAGGGTTATGAGGCACTTGAATGGAGCATATACTGATAGCTTGATTATATTGTTATTTATGTAATGTAATCATTAAGGGGGGATGTTGGAGTTAATGCTTACATTCCATATTTAAGGAGTTGGTTTGTGATGGTTGAGAAATTCTCTCAACCTCTCTATCTAAATTAGGAATAAGTTGGATCTCAAAAACTCTATTTAATAGAGTGATCTAAATGTAATCAGTGTGTGTGAGTGTGATTACACATGCACCATTTGTGCCTCATATATGATTATGTTTCTGTGATTGTGTGATCTTAGCTGCTTTTATCAATCATCCATCTAAAAATCCTTTTTTTTAAAGAGTTTTTTGAAAAATATGTATGTGCATGTACTAACTAGCAAGAAATGATAACATCTTGACTCCTGCCTGCTGAAATCAACCGTCTTCCAAAGCAATTTTAGAACTTTCAAAATACCATGTTTCAAAATACTATGTAGTACCACACAGCTAGAAAATACTTTGTACAGCGGTGTTTTCTATTGCAGATTTTATAATTAAACAAGCAATTTCAATAATTTATAACCATGGTAAATTGTCTTATGAATAATTGAAATGATTTTTTTTAATTAGTTGATAAATTTATAACCATTCTAAATTGCTTTATGAATAAACGAAATGATTTTTTTTAATAAATTGATATTTTCTTATGTTTATAAACACTCCCTATTAAATTAAAACGTTTATTCAAAACACTTTGTTAGAAAGATATAAGCCCAAGAATCATAAATGGTACAACCGAAAACCGAAAAACTAAATCAGATTAACATATAGAAGGCTGATATTCTTATTAAATCGATCTTTCACTAAGATACACAACCACGTTTAAATATTGAGTCGTGGAGAATGGTTCTAAACTTGTATTTCAGTAGATGTCAACAAAGTCGTTCTATCAGATGATGCTACCATTTTTGGCAATTGCGTTCGGTTACCTCTGAAAAGCGCTTAAATGCTGCGTTGAAATGGTGGAAGCTTTTGACCCCCTGGTACATGGCATAGGGTCATAAAATGATTTCTCCACGTGAGAAGCGGCGGTGTTAAAATCTCGTCTGCGATAAATATATGATAAAATTCTGCAATAATTCTGGAAATTCCGCTGTACAGTTTTCCAACTGATTCAAAGAATGAAATTTTCTCCACGTTTAAATGTGAAGAAAATCTATGACGCGCCCAGATTTTATAGCACAAAATTGAAACCTTACACAGCTTTAATGAATCCTTGGGTTCATTACCAGAAGCCCGCTGTTTCCAACCATGCCGCAGAAAAATCGACGTCAAAGGACATGTCTTGGCTCACAAGATCTCTGTTCATATAGTATTGCAGCTCGCTCGCTTCACAGCAATCCTCATACAACTCAAACCCTTGATGAATCTCGAAGTCGTCCTCGAAGTACCAGATTTCACTAAGTGATTTAAGATCCGGATTTTCCGGTAAACCCTCCGGTATTCCTTTGGGAGGTTGCCAGATTTCGGCCTTTATGTCCAGAACAGGGTTCAGGGGAATGCCGAGCTCATCGTCTGACGCGCCCAGAAGATAAGCCATCTCAGCCCCCGAAGCAGAAGCACCTGAGCTTATGTCAAATGTAGACTTTGTTCCGTGCTCGTCCGAAGCCAGGGTTTCCCCTTCTTGGCCGCTAGAAATATCGGAAGACGCCGAGCTATTCCCAGAGTTAGACGAGGGTTCAAAAGTGAAACAAGGCATGCCAATCACTTCCTCCAGGCTTTTCATGACTCCATTTACGACCTCCTCACTCGGAGCGTATTCCTCTTCTTCCTGTGATAGGATATTGTCTAATACCAGCACAGAACATAACAGGTCTTTCTCTTCGCCGTAGAAGCGTTTGGCCTCCCGGGTGTGAGTTGAGATCGGCAGAGCTTCCGACTCTCGGCCGCGCTTTTTAAGTGCCTGAGACATGATTGAAAGACGGCCCGGAGACTGGAGCACGGAACGCAGAGGTGATGCAAAGACTAGACGAGGATGATAGTTCGGAAGAAATGCTCTTACTGCTCTATAAAAGCCGAAATCGATAACGGAGCGAATTCAATACTAGTGGAGATCAGGCTATGTATAGCATCAGACGGGAAGCTAGATACAAAATCTCTGTCCGAGTTGGGGGAAATTGAACAGTCTGGCATGGGAAGGGTCCTTGCAAAATTGCTGGGGCGGGTATGACTCCTCGGGTTCGCCATTTCCCATATTTAAACACGGCCGAAGCCGTAGCTTAATTCGCGGATGTTAAAATTTTCATACAATTAGTGCAAACGTGGGTGAGGATGCCGATTTGGACCCAACATCTCGAATTTTCAAGGTGTCCAACAGTCCAAGAATACCCTTATCACCGAACAACGACTTGGCGCGCGCACCTTTTCGTTGGTCGCTGGATGGAGTGATATCAACGGCGTTCGCCTCAGCGAATCATTGGTGACCGGTGATTTGGTTGGGATACCTAAACTTCTACTTACGATAAAATAAAATAAAATAATGCATGAATTTAGTTTGGAAGGAAGTTCTACAACACATGGTGTAGACTTCACATCTTTGACGTGAATTTATTAATTAAAAATTTATACCTTCAAAATCACTTTGCTTTTTATGTTGAAAGTTGTGTACGGTGAAGCAATCCGCTTGAAAAAAAAACAGAAGTACTACGGGAAGTTACTTAACTTCAGCAGATTTTGAGAATATTTCAAAACGAGGAAACAAAAATAACTTTAGTAAATTTTGAAAATATTTCAAAACGAGGAAACAAAAAAAATTAACTTTTTCATGTTTATCTTTTTCACATTTTCAAAGAAATTTCATGTTTATTTTTTTTACATTTTCAAAATATTTTTAGATATTTCTTTTTACATCACCCATACCTATCAAAAATGTTTTTAATTTTTACCACATGTCAATCAAATTTCAACAGATTCCAAAATATTATTAAAATCCAGATATCCATCGAATTCCAAAATATCATATCCATCCGATTCCAAAATATTATTGAAATCAACATTAGCATTACATATAAGGATGTCATTACCTGCCCGCAAGTCACATCCTCCGACCATACATAGCGACCATTTCGTCCTAAGGTTCCGTAATCTGTGTAATTGGGGTTGGTTGACAGAAAAGCACTCATAGGCCATGACCAAGAGCCAGGCGATGATGCCGCTGACCTCGATGGATCAGCTAACCATCCCATGGACCAATCAGCCCAATCGATTGTCGTCCCCCAGTCCAATTGAATGAAACAAAAGGACCTGCTCCTCCGGGTATTGCAAGACGCGGGCAACCGGTAGAAAGACGTGAGGGACACGCAGTGATAAGTTATAGCCAGCGACATGACATATAAGGTGACTAAAGGGATACAGCGATAGATTGTCCTCCAGAAATATCATATCCAAAAATAGGGGATAGAGAGGAATTAATCAACTGCATCATAAATATTTAATATACGTTCTGTCGCTGGAAGGATATAACCTAACGTATTCAGTTATTTTATTGATTTTCTAGGAGTGTTTTTACTTAAAAAAAAATTAAAATCTATTCAAAATTTCATAATAGATATATTATTTTTAAATAAAATTTATTTCTATTTATTTAAATATGAGAAATGTCTTTTTTTATTCTGTAATGCAATGACAAGAATTGACTTTTTTGTACTTTATTATTATTACTATGTACTATATCACTAATTACTATGTACATAAGATAAATAATTTGAAAAATAAACTATTATATATATGAATTACTATGTACCATGACACAAATGGTTTAATAATAAAATTTAAAAATTCCATTTTCCTCATTGGTGTATAACTAATTGAATAGATAATTTTTTATGAGTTTTTATTTTTTTAAGTTTAAAAAAAAAAAAAAATTAAAAAAAATATAAATTTGAAAAATATGTAGTTGTCCTCTGCAAAAATATCATATCAGAAAATAAGGGATAGAGAGGAATTAAATCACTGCATAACGTATTCAATTTTTTTATTGATTTTTATTAGTTTTTTTTTTTTTTACTTGAAAAAATTAAAAATTTATATTCAAATTTAATATTATAAATTAATTTTATTATTTTTAAATAAAATCTATTTCTATTTATCTCAAATATGATTGGTTGAAATGTCTCCTTTCTTATTGTGTAATGATGACAAAGAATTGACGGTTGTGTTCTTTATTATTAATTACTATGCACTATATCACTAATTACTATGTACAATAAATATAAATAATTCGAAAAATAACATTATATATTAATTATTATGTACCATAAACACAAATGGTTTATAATTAAATTCAAAAGTTCCATTTTCTCATTGTTGTAAAGTATTGAAGAGATAATCTTTAATGAGTTTTATTTTTAATTTACAAAAAAAATAAAAAATTTAAAAAAAAATATAATTTGAAAAAAATATGTAAAAATAATATGTGTACAATTTGTACAACTCTCATTATATCAATCTATACTTTAATGACATGACATTTGTACTATAATATGACCATTATATAAAAAATTGCCATCATTCAATATTAAATAAATAATTATTAATTTGTTAACATTATCTTTGAATGTCATATATATATATGATGATGATGATGATGATGATGGTTAACGTCCACCGAGACCAAAAATTGGTCTATCAGACCTAAAGAAACAAATTATTTATTTTGATTTAAGATTTTATTCATATGCTCAAAAAGCTTGGAGAGAAGCCTCCCAAGCTTACTATAATTTTGACATTGTAAAAGGCTAGGAAGGTCAGTATTGTAACAAAGATTGTGAAACTGAGATCTAATGTGGTTGTACGCAGGGCACTCTAAGAGGAACTGTTTCTCATCCTGGATGTTCCTATTCTCACATACCCGCTAAGAGGAAGGGTTTTCATCCTCGATGTTCCTATTCTCACATATATGGTAGATCCTTTCCATCCATGGTGTTTTAAGAACTGCCCAATGACCTGTTTCACTATGGAGCTCATGAGAATACAACTAGAATAAAAACAACTTCTAAAAAACATTATAATATAATGATTCAAATATTTTATATATTAATTGAATACCAATTTGAAAAAATATATATATTTTTTAAAATATCCGATTTTAAACTGATTTTTTTTTCTATTTTTCAACCTATAAAAAAATTCAAAATAAAAAAACCTATCATCTCATTTTTATTGAATGATAATGAAAAATACCATCAACGTCATAAAATTCGAACCCTATTCATTTTTGCTAATCAAGGGATATAAATAATAATATTACAAAATTTAGAAGTAGAAGTATATTTAGAAAATAACAAAATTCCCTCAACATAAAACAAAATTGGAAAATGACAAAATGTTTATATCTTGAAGCAAAATTTGGAAAAGGCCAGACTCCCCTAGACATTGTTATCACAATACCACTAAGAATCTGTGTTTGTCTTTTATTTAATCAATAGAAGCAGATAAATTAGTCTCTCAACCGAAAGAATTTTGGTCAAACCAAAAAGAGAACTAATATGCTACAGACCAACGTGTTCAAATTAGTTACAAAATATAGAATCAAAATAATTTATATATATCATAATCAAATTGATACATAATTAAGTAAAGACCTGCGGCCACAAAACAAAGAAAATTCTAACACATAAATAAATAAGGAGTTACAGTTCTAGCCAGATAGCAAAAAATACTCTAGTGTTTTGAACTTCTAAAGGAACTGTCAAAAAGGTTTTTCTCTTTTTATTCCTAACAAGCAGCAATAATTTATTAAATCATAACTGAAACAATGCAAAACTATTGAAATATAAATTCAAAGTCGTAATAAGGATCTGTATGGAGTGCTAACGAATGTTAATATTCTGTGTAAATTAAAAAAGATAACTTACAGTATTCCAAAACTCGGCATTGAATAAACATGGAAAAACGAACTAATTTTTGCATTTAGAATGTATAAACCCTTGCCTCAGAAGTAATACCCCATCGATAAAAGTTCCATTCATACAAAGTAATTGTCCAAAATATATATAAATTACTAATACAGGTGGCCAACTTGGGGAAAGTACCAAAATATTCCACATTCGGCAAAAGCAGTAAGGTTTATGTTAAGCCTTAAACAAAATTTTGAGCAAACAAAACCTAACTATGGAACCTCAGCTCTAGTAGCTCGAAGATCCTATTTAAACAACTAACACAGTCTTATAGACTTGACCACCTGGTCATAAAACCCTTACCTAAGAAAGATCTAAAGAAAGTCAGAGTACCTTGGAGTGGTCACAAACTTTGAAGCTGATTGAAGAGTTTTTGCGTAGATCCCAGCCAAAATTATGTCCCGAAAATTCTTGCCTTACACCAAAACACAAGGGTTGTATTAGACTAAGTGAAAGAATAAAAAACATGCAAGGATGATACTAACTATGCTAAACCAAGCGAAATGGCGAATAAAACCTTAAACCTTTACCTATGGAAAGGATGCTTGCAAGCCCTGTCTCTGTCGATTGTGTTCAAGGGTGATGAATTGGTTTCCGAACCCTCAATGTTTTGTCAAAGTGTTGGAATGAGGGACGAATAGCTTACTGAACCAAATTTACAGGCGGGAGTGAATAACCAAGAATAGAGTAGAGCCATAAACCCTTGAAGTGAAACAATGACCAAATGAAATCACATTGCCGAGAAAATATTGTGAGACTTCTTGTGGACCATTCGATCCAGACAGTCAGGGAGAATAGTTGATAGCGGATTTGGATCTTGAGTATTAACATCTAGAGATGGACAATGGGGCAACATGCAGGCATCCACCAAGAATCGGAAAACAGAGAGTAAATACGCATGCACGCCATGGCAGGAATTGAGGCTATGGCCTGTACCATTAGGTGCTTGGGCCAACCACGTGTCCAAATGCATTTAAACTCTCAGAATTGATTAACGTTGAAATTCATTACCGTGTACAATCATATCCCATCAAACTTTGTATAATTAATCAAAGAACTTAAAGTCCAAATCGTTTAATTCTCATATGATTATGATAATAGAATATCGATTCTAAAAATAATGGATGCGATAATTTCAGAAAAAAATTCTACACATAATAGAACATGTTTAATTGTGCTTGCAAATCATTTGTAATATGTTAATGATAATAATATTTATTTTTGCATGACTGTGTATTGTTTGGGGAATTACATTAAATTTTTTTTTCATATATAATGTTTACTAAATAGATGTGTTACATATGGTATCAAAGCACTCAGGTTCCAAAACTGAGGCCTATCAAATAAGGAATAATAAAATCAGTGTTGTGCATGTAAGAGAAAATAGACAGTTAGCATGAGGCAAGCTGGAAATCTACAACCTCGTTCCATGTTGGGGACAAGACCTACATCATTTCTGGAAGGCAGTCTTGACGTTTGGGTGCAGTTGGGTGATGATACGCAAAATCCCAACGTAAACCCCTGGACAATTGTCTATGAACTAAAAGATGAGATGGCCCGACTCTCGGAAAACAACAAAAAGATTGATGCAGGACCAAGAAAAGATTCTAAAAATCATATCAGATAGACAAAATAATCAACCACTAGTCCCTAATCTGGAGCACGGCTACATGACTAGGGAACAAGAATTTCGAACTGAAAATATGGAAATAGAAGGAGGAGAAGAAAACCAGGAGGAAGAATCAAGAAAAGTGTCTAATCGTAAGACAAAGAAGAAACATAAAATTGAACTCCAATGAGATTTTCATAAAATCAAGCCCCCTCTCTTTGATGGGAAATAAGAATAATTTGCGGAAGCATGGTTAATTAATATGAACAAGTATTTCTAGCTGTATGAATATGATTAAAATTTGAAGGCCCGTTTAGCCATTTTCCATATTCAAGGGAAGGCTACGTTGCGGTGGGAGGAAATAAAAACAATCCATGGGGTCAATGAGAAAAACATATCCTGGGATAAATTTAAAAAATTCTTCAAGGAAAAATATTTTGCCGAGAGATTTTATAATGAAAAAGCAAAAGAATTCCATGATTTCGGCTTGGGCCAATTGATCATAGATGAATTTATAACAAAATTTACATCATTATTGCGATAAGTCCCTTATATTCGTGAAGAAAAAGCCAAAGTACAACAATTTGTCACTAGTCTTCCACCTTTCATGAAAGAATGTCTAGAATTTGACAATCCAAAAACCATGGATGAATTCATTTGAAAATCACGAGTATGTTATTAGCAAAATAAAACAAAGGGAGATACGAGTAAAAGGTGGGAAAACAACAAGGGAAATAAATTCATTCAGAGAAATAAGGCAAATAAGAGCGCCAACAAAAGGGATTATATAAAGGTCGAGGTAATCAAAATGTGAATAAACCCAGATTTAAGATATTGAGAGAAGCTAGGACCAATGAACAAACTAGAAGAAATGAAGCAAAATTAATTAACAGACCACCTGTACAATGTTGGGGATGCGGAGGCCCACATTACATCAAAAACTACACTCAACGCCAGGGAGTAGGCCAGATCTCACAAATCTAGGAGGCATCCACTGTGGGAGAAGTGGCTAGAAGCATCCTTAAGATCAACACAGCTCTTGAAGATCATTAGGGGGAGTTTCAGCCTACTATGGTTGAATTTGAAGATACTATTTTTTACCAGACTTGCTCGATTTTAATAAATCTCGGAACTACATTAAGTTACGTTAGCCACAGCGTAGCAGAACGATGTAAATTACAAGTTGTTAAATTTAAAAATCCATGGTGAGTACAGCTAGCCATAGGAGCAAAAAGAAGAGTTTTGTCTAAAGTAAATAACTTCCCCTTCAAATTAGATGGTAAAGCTATCATAACTGATTTAAATGTGTTACCCCTAGTGTCATACGACATTTTGATAGGTATATACTGGTTAGAAAAGACTGGTCCTTGGTAAATTGTAAGATAATAGCTATTAGTTATCGAGATGAAGTAGGTGAGAGATAGGAAATTCAAGGTGTTCGGAAACCTCTGCAATTAAGGCCAATAGCAGCCTCCCAATTAGCCAAATGCATTAAAAAGGGTTGTCAAATATATGTTATACAAGTAGGGTATGCTGACTCTAAAGATAAATTTGCATCACTAGAGGAAATACTTGTAATATAAAATTTTTGAGATGTATTTCCTGAAGAAATACTGGGCTTACCCCCAAAAAGAGACATAGATTTTACTATTGAGCTGATTCCAGGAGCTGCTCCAGTTTCCTGGGCATCTTACTGAATGAGCATACTGGAGCTAACTGAATTGAAAATGCAACTCCAAGAGTTTCTTAATAAGAAGTATATCCATCCCAGTGTATCGCCTTGGGGAGCTCTAGTATTGTTTGTTAAATAAAAAGACGGAACCTTGCAGATGTGCATGGATTACCATCAGTTGAACAAACTAACCATTAAACAAAAATACTCCCTTCCCTGGATAGATGAGCTCTTTGACCAAGTGAAAGGTGCAACCGTATTTTCAAAGATTGATCCCCGTTCTGGGTATCATCAGATCAGGATCAAGGAGGGAGATATTGAAAAAAATCCTCTCAAGACGCGTTATGAGAATTGTGAGTTCGTGTTATTACCATTTGGACTAACTAATGCCCCAACAACTTTCATGTGTCTCATGAACAACATATTTCATCAGTTCTTAGATAAATTTGTATTAATATTTATTGATGGCATACTAATCTATTCTCGAAACATGGAAGAACATAAAGCACATCTTTGTGTGGTTCTACAAGTTCTACAAAAACACCAACCGTATGCCAAATACAGTAAATATGACTTCTTTAAGGAGAAAATCCAATACTTGGGACATGTCATCACGAAGAATGGAATTGTCGTAGATGTAGAAAAGATAAGGACCATTATGGAATGACCAATACCAAAGCATGTCACTGACATAAGATCTTTTGTGGACATAGCAAGTTACTATCAGAGATTTATGGAGGGTTTCTCCTGCGTAGCATATCCTATCACCTATCTACAAAAGAAATACAAGGCTTTCAAATGGACCCCCGACTGTCAAAAGAGCTTTGATCAGTTCAGGCATCTTCTTACCACAACATCTATTATGAACTTGATGATTCCAACAAGGTATATGTGGTGTGTACAGATGCCAATAAGGAAGGTTTGTGTGGCATATTAATGCAAGAGGTCCGAGCGGTTGCCTATGAATCTAGAAATCTTAAAGAATATGAACAAAAGTACTTAGCATATGACTTGGAACTAACTGCAGTCATTCATGCCTTAAAAATGCAACACATTACCTATTAGGTAAAAAAAATTGTTAATGACAGACCACCACACTTTGAATAATTACTTCAAACAACCAACTTTAAATGTCAAGCAAGCTAGTTGGGCAGATTTTCTGAGTGAATTTGATTTCAAAATTAAACATTTAAAAGGAAAGGAAAACTGGTTGGCAGATGCTTTAAGCTAGAAGGCAAATTATTTATATGAAATTTATTTTAGTGAATCATGAACTACCTTTTTTGAGCAGATTCAATAATCGTCCATGCATGGTGCAACATATAAACATTTATGGTAGCAAGCAAAAATTCTTAACAACCATGAACATCAATTGGGATATGAAATAAATGCAGAAAATTTGCTTATTTATAGGAAAAGGATATATGTGCCTACCCAACAACATCTTAAAAATCTCATTTTTGATGACTACCATAAGATCCCTTATGTAGGCCATCCCGGGTATGAGAAAATGATTTTTGCTTTGCGAAAGGAATTTTTTTGGCCTGGTATGAAGAAGGAAGTGGCAGAATATTTAGCCAAATGCTTGGAATGCTAGCAAGCGAAGGTTGAACACCAACATCTAGCAGGGTTACTTCACCTATGTCTATCCCAGAATGGAAATGGGAAACAATATCTATTGACTTCATTACCGGGCTGCCTAAAACAAGGAGGCAAAATGATTCCATCATGGTGGTGATCGACAAATTGAGAAAATCTACTCACTTCATACACGTTAAATCAACTTATACAACAACCCAAATCACTAATATTTTAGTGCAAAACATTTTTAAATTGCATGACATCCCTAAGATGATTATTTTCGACCAGGATATAAAATTTACATCAACCTTCTAGAAAACCCTCTTTGAAGGATTGGACACACAACTAAACTTCAACACATCTTACTATCCGCAAACGGATGGGCATACTGAGAGAGTGGGTCAGGTGGTTGAAGACATGCTCTGAATGTATGTAATGCAGTAGCCCACTAAATGGGAAGATTATTTACACATAGTGGAGTTTGCATATAACAATGGGTACCATGCATGCCTTCAGATGATTTCCTTTAAGGTTTTATATGAATGCAAGTGTAGGATACCTTTAAGTTGAAGCAGGCTGGAGGATAAGCTATTACTAGGGCTAGATATGTTAGAATAAATGGAGGGAATGGTGAAAAATGTATGAAATAATTTAAAAACTGCTTAGGATTGACATAAGCACTTTGTTGATCGGAAGATGAGTTTTTGAGAATTCCAAGTCGGAGACCATGTCTACATTCAAGTGCAAGCCAAGAAAAATACCTTACAATGGGCAAGGTGTGCTAAACTAGCACCTTGATATTGCGGGCCATTTCAAATCCTGGCTCGAATCGGATTGGTGGCTTACCAACTTTCCCTACTTAGTCGCATTCGTGTACACAATGTATTTCATGTTTCTTTACTTTAGAAATATGTGTATGATGCTAACCACAAAATAAAATGGCAAGATATATAGGTTGAATCGGAGGGCAAGTTCTTGGTTGAACCACTGGTTATACTAGATTAGAGAGAAGTAACGTTGCGGAAACGAGTTATCACCCAAGTTAAAGTGTAGTGGCAACACTATGGACCAGAAGAGGCCACCTAGGAAGATGAATAGGTCATGAGAGAAAGCTTTTAGAGTCTATTTGCAGATAGAAAACATCGGGATGATGTTCCATTTTGAGGGTGGCACATACAATATCCCCCATTGATGTTAATGCTTATTTATTTTTACTGTAACCAAAGAGACTCTTACTATTTTTAAATTATAAACTATTTTTGGAATTTAGTTATGGAAGGATAATTTTTTGCAGTTATGACTAAACATTGTTTTACCAAGTAATTAGCTATAGAAACAATTATGTGTTAAAAAACTAAATCCTAGAGTATTTTACTGAAAGGATTAAGAGCATAGGGGTATCTAAGATCTGGAGAAGAAAAGGAGGTTGTGCTGAAGGGTTAGACTTTTTGTGAAGACTATGTTTGGTAAAGACCAGATAACCAGTGAACATTAAAGTCTCCAAGGAAAAGGAAAACCCTTGAAGTCAAGAGTAGCACCGAGTAGTTTTACCGAATTAGGTAATCTCATCGCCGTAGGGAGGAAATTACTAATATCTTCACTTTCAATTATAGCATTAGAGTAAAAGTAGCCTAATTAAATGTAACTAAAAGTTAATTTTATATATAAATTTATAAATTCAAACAATTACACAATTTTATATAAGATTATAAAATTAACTAAACCAATTAATAATTTTTTAATTTCATTTTATAAATCATCCAAATAACTTTTTAAAAAATAGATATTGTTAATCACCATACCCACTACTCATATGAAACATTTACCATATATTAGATTATTAGATGATACCTGACTTCTTAAAAGATACATGTTATTAATCATCATACCTACTAATCATCTGAAACATTTACCATATATTGGATGATACCTGAAATTTCAGGAACTATCAAGATTTCCTATGTAGTTAAAGATTTGCAGATCGTCATTTCGAATCCTTCTAATAAACATTTGGTGGATATATATATATATATATACTATTGTGCCATACGAAAATGGTCGGCCCTGCTGAAATCGATTGCAGGTTGGTGGATAGATATATATATATATATATGTATATGGAATATGCTATTGTGCCATACGGAAATGGTCGGCCCTGCTGAAATCGATTGCAGGTCACTCGGGAGTGGAGACATCCAGGGTTACTGGAATGACGAGCGTCACAATGTCGTGGTTCTTCTGATCTGTCTAGCAGCAAGTAGGGTACTTATTAAGTTAATCACTGAGTAGTTTAATAATTGACTTACAACTTATCTTTCATTCTCTTAGTTGAATTATTCACTAAAAATAGTTTGTTAAAAGCTGTTGTTTATCTGCTTTGGTAACATGTATTAAAATGTCATAATATGTCGCTCCTCAACCTAATTTGATAGATTTGGATTATTCGAAGACTCAATAAAGTCGAATTGGATTATCTGCAGATCTTTGGATCATCTGAAGACTCAATAAAGTCGAATTGGATTATCTGAAGACTCAATAAAGTTGATTGATTATATAGATTTCCTATTTGAAGACGAATTCTATTTGGATTATTTGAAGACAAATTCTATTTGGATTATATAGATTTCCTATTTGAAGACAAATTCTATTTGGATTATATAGATTTGGATTATTTGAAAACCTTGCAAAGTTTATTTGGAATATTTCAAACCTCTCAACGACCTCAATCTGATTTGACTATGGTTTGGATTATTTGATTTATGGAATATGGTTATTATTTAATTTATTTTCAAGAAGGAAAATATTTTTTTTGTTAAGTCTTATTTTCATACCCTGTGAAAACAAACTAATAAATTAATTATTATTAGATATATGGTTGTTTTTTTTCAATAATTTGGTTAAATTTTATTTTCCTTTAAGTAAAATATGGAATTTTCTTTAAAAAATTTGGTTAAGTTTTATTTTCTTTTAAGTAAGAAAATGGATTAATAGAAAAGTAAGATTTAAAACTTATTTTTTTTAAATATTATCAACAAGTTATTTAAATTAACTAAAATTTAGCTTTTGTTAAAACATTTTGATGTAGCACCTGAAATAAATAAATATTACTAAAAAAATTGGATTATATTTTGTAATGAATTAAATAGAGTATTGTGATAAAAGTTTTAAATCTCTATAACTATATACTTACTACAACTAGATTTACCAGCAATAAATATGATTCTATGATAAATTTCATGTAAATATATAACTTTAACATTAATATAATAAATGAGCATGTTATGAGTAATATAATTCTACATATAATGTGAGGATGAAGCAGTCTGCGGGCTCTGGGAACTAGGGTTCTGAAAACCCTACGACAGTGCAGTCTGCGCTCCCTGCACACTCCCTGTACCTTGCAGAATGATCGGCTATCAACAACTAACAAACGCGCCTTTGGATCTTCGTCGAGGTAATGGGTTTTTCCTTGGGGGGGCTCAAAGGCCTCCCCATCATCCAATCGCAAACCTCTAGTGCAACCAAATGCCTTGTCCTCTGAATCGGGGCACGAAGAAGAGGATCACGAGGGCCTTCCACGGCAGCAGAATGCAAACAAGTCCACGCACTGAACAGAAGAAGGCAACAAGAAATCAGATGGAAAATCAGAGACAGAGGAAAGGCACAAGATCACATCGAAGACCTGTAAACCAGTGGCTGCTGAACAACCCAAGATCGAGCTGCCCAGCCACAGGGTTAATGGAAAAATCGAGTTCATGAAGGACCATGCACTTATTGGAAAATTTATTGGTTTTTGGTCGACCGAAAAGGCCCTCCAAGGTTGGATCTCAGCCAAATGGAAGCCTAAAGGCCATGTTACCTTGAAACTAGGACCAAAAGGGTTTTTTACAGTGATATTTCTTTGCATCGAAGACAGGAACCGAATCATGGATGAAGAGCCCTATTTCTTCAACTTAGTGGGCTTGTACCTAAGAGCGCGGGTGGAAAGGTTTAACCCAAATAAGGAGGACCTTAGTTGGGCTCTATTATGGATCAGGATGTACTCGCTTCTGGCGGAGTACTGGGATGAAGACTCTCTCAAGGACATAGGAAATGGGTTGGGGGAGTTTGTAAAATCGGTGAAGGAAACAAAGCTGTGCGAATACACATCCTATGCTCGTATTTGTGTCTTCATGCGACTGGAAAAACCCCTCCTGGACTTGGTAGGTCCTCTTCATGATGATTTTGAATGGGTTCAACCTCTAGATTATTAACATGTTCCCTTTCAAAGCCGAAGATGCCATGCTCTAGGTCATCTCTTTAGAGATTGTCCTCTCAATTTCAATTCCCTAAATGTTGCACCCTCAACGAAGCCAGATCAAGATGGCTTCATTAAAGTGGCCTCCGGTAAGAGATCTCACAAGAAAGCCCCCTCAGGGAAAAAACCCCAGCAGGATTCCTCCTCCCTTCCTTCAACAAGCAACAATTTTGAGGTCCTTGCTAACCCCTCATCTGACCCACTTCTGCATTCATCCCACAGTCCTAAGCCCTCAGCTTCCCCTGCTACCACTTACCCCTTCGGTTGCCCCCCCAGGCCCAGCTCCCCTATCACCTCCTTGGATGCCCCCAAGATGGCTATCAGGATCTCAGATGGAAAAGCAAAAGACATGGAGGTTGATGATATTCCCAGTCAATCCATAAGCCCAACTTTCATTATAGATGAGGAAAACCAGGTACAACAAATGGAGGAAGAACTTGAGTGCACTGACCTAAATGGTCTTAGCATCCTAGCGATGGAGCAATTCTGCAAAAAAGGGATTATGATAAAATATTAGAGCTCCAAATCAGCAAACTAGAGGTCATCATCTCCAGGGCCTACCAGCAGCAGCAGCAGCAACTTGGCATCCAACCGGGCAGTCACTAGGATGGAGGCTTACCCCCTAAAGAATCCAAAAAGAGAGGGAGATGAATAGATCTCCAACGAACCATTGTGCTAGGAAAAATTCTAGTGGATTCAAGCAGGTATGCTAAGTTAACCAAGTACTACAAGCCCACCCAGATCAGTGAATCATGAAACTGATCTCATAGAATATAAGAGGGCTCAACGGCCGCCAGAAACTCAGATTAATAAGAAACATGATTAAGCATGAGCAACCACAAATTTTCTTTCTACAAAAAATAAAGTGTAACAATGTCACTCTTGGGAAGATTCTTTCCAAAGCATGACCAGAAAGTCACTCGTCAGCAGTGGATGCCACAGGGGATTTGAGAGGTTTGGATATTGCATGGAATACTCAAGAAATTGAGTTAATAAACATCCATGTAACTCATCACATGATTCACGCAACCTTTCACATTTTAGGCACCAATGTGCATGGTCATCTAACCAACGTTTATTTCCCATAAGTAGCCAACAAAAAAATAACAGTTCTTAATACAATAGCAGACCTCAATATCAACAGAGTCCACCCATTGTGGATCATAAGAGGCGATTATAACATGATAACCAAGATAAAAGAAAAGAGAGGCGGGCGAGCAAGATTGGAGTAGGAAGCCGCCCACTTCAAAGATTTCATTCAAAACAATACTCTAATAGACATGCAATTTTGCAATGGTAGGCATACATGGAGTAATCGAAGAACTGGAAGGCAACAAATTGCATCCAAACTTGATAGATTCCTCCTCTCGGACAATATAGTGCATCTAGGAGGAGATCTTTCGGCATCAATTCTCCCTTACTCAGGCTCAGATCATTGGTCGATCACCCTCCAATGGCAAAGACCAGGTGATATAAAAGGGCGACCTTTTCACTTTGAGGCTTTTTGGCTCTCACACCCCACATAAAAAGGCTTCATCAAATCAGTATGGAAATCTTTCCCTCCACTAGTTGGTTCAAAAATGTTTCAGTTCCAGCAAAAGCTCAGATTCCTCAAGGCCCAAATCAAGAGCTAGAAGAAAGAGATATTTGGCAACATCTTTCAAGTGCAGCAGAATTTAAACAAGGAAATGGAAGATCTCCAGCAACAAATCATATCTGAAGGACACAACGAGGAAACCCTTGCTCAGGAATAATGCATTCATAACCATTTCGAAGAAACAAGGAAGCAGGAGGAAATCTTGTGGAGGAAAAAGTCTAGGATTAGATGGCTAAAAGAAGGAGAGAGGAACACCAAATTTTTCCATCGAACCACAATTTAGCGAAGAATGCACAATACCATCTCGTTCATTCATAATCCAGAGGGGGAGAGATTGGAAAATCTTGCTGAGATAGAGCAAGAGTTCCTAAGATACTTCCAGGAGGTCCATCAAGAGCCCCAAGCGGACAGGACACCAGCCATAGAAAAATCATCACCAATGTGCCCAAAATCATTACAGAAGAGCATAACGAACTCCTACGTCCTATCATGCAACAGGAGGTGGACGCGGCCATGCATCAACTCAAGGAAGGTAAAGCCCCTGGCCCGGATGGCTTCACCACAACGTTCTTGCACACCTTTTGGGAATTGATAAAAGAAGAAGTCTGGCTAGTGGTGGAGGAGTCGCGTACCATTCACTGGCTTCTACCCTCTCTCAACTCTACCTTCATGGTGCTTATCCCCAAGGAGGAGATCACCAGAACCCTCGACAAATTTCGACCAATAGCACTTTGTAATGTCATATACAAAGTGATATCCAAGGTAATTGCCAATAGGTTATAGCCGTTACTACCCATACTCATTTCGCCAGAATAGTCGGGCTATGTAGAGGGTAGACAGATTCTGGACGACATCATCCTCTCTCATGAAATCATACACTCGCTCAAGCACTCCAAACAAGCAGGTATGATTCTCAAGCTCGACCTCTCAAAAGCTTTTGATAAGCTCAATTGAGTCTATATATAGAAAATGATAAAAACTTTCGGTTTCTCGCCTATGTGGGTGCGATGGGTGATGAGCCTTATATCTTCTACTTTTTTCTCTATCCTCATTAATGGCATCCCCTCCCATCCTTTCATCCCTTCCAGAGGTATTAGGCAAGGTGATACTCTTTCCCTTTTCCTTTTTGTGCTAATGGTTGAAGGCCTGGGTCGTCACATTAAGCAAGCCCTCCTCTCCAGGCAACTCAAAGGGTTATCCATCCAAAATTTTCCAGCGATATCTCACCAACAATTTGTGGACGATAATATGCTTTTTGGATACCCCTCTGTTCAAGAAGCCTCTCTTTTTAAATCCCTGCTGAACGATTTTTCAGAAGCTTCAAGCACTAGCATCAATCAGGCTCAATCTCAAATCTACTTCTTCCATACCCCCCTGTCACCCAGTTCGCCATTGCTCGTATCTTGGGCTTCACTGTTGACTCTCTACCCTCCAAATACGTTGGAGCCCCCCTCATTGCCTCTGCCTTAAAGCATGCTTCTTGGCATATTCTCCTTGAGAAGCTAGAATCTCGCTTAAATCTCTAGACCCATAGAGCTCTGAACATTGCCAGTTGCTTGGTTCTAATCAAAGAGGTTCTTCAGTCTATGCCTCTTTATCTTTTCTCTATCCTGGTAGCACCCAAATGGGTAATCAAAAATATAAAATCCCTTCAGCGTAATTTCCTATGGGGCGCCACTGGTAGCCACCGCAAATGGCCCTTGGTAAGATGGGCCACAGTTTGTAAGCCTAAAGAAAAAGGGGGCATCGGTGTAAGGGACCCTAGTCACAACAACACAATCATGTGTGCAAAATTTTGGTGGCAATGGATAACAACGCCCAACAAGCCATGGGCAGCCATCTAGATAGCCAAATACACCAACCTTAGACTGCTGGAAGACCTGATCAGATACACTCCCACAGTGAAAGGCTCCCTAATCTGGAATGCAGCCAAACAACATTACTTAATGATCCAGCAACATAGTTTTTGGGAAGTGAGAAATGGGCGATCAGTGCAGTTGTGGATGGATGCGTGGAATCAGCTACCGAAACTCCACAATACCCTTGAATGGACTCCACAACGCTACAGGGAAGGGCAGCTACAAGAAGAAGTTTGACAGAATTGGATCAAGGACATAGATCAGGGATACAGACAATGGAAGCTTCTTCTAGAGAGGGAGCTTCAAAATTGACAAATCAGATACTCAGAGGATAAGGACATCCTTCGATGGGGATACACACCTAGGGGAACTTTCACTACATAAGAGGCCTACAAGATCATCTGCTCGGATTCAGAACCCCTGGATCCCTTTTGGAGTCAAATATGGTCTTCAAGCATTTGGACCAAAGTCTCTCTTTTCCACTGGTTGGTGGGGCATTGCAAAATCCTCACTTGGGACAATCTCAGACACAGGAACTTTCATGGACCATCTATGTGTGTCAACCTTAAAAACCAGGAGGAAACCTTTCAGCACCTCCTCGATTCATGCTCTCTGGCCAATCATTTGTGGGAGAAAGCCAGCTTTTGATGTCAACAAAATTGCAGAGGATCAGTAGACATCCTTGACTCACTGCGCCAGTGGCACCAAAACCCCTACAAAAGTGGAATTCTCAATCACCTTTGGAGAATAATTCCTGGTCTCCTCCTCTGGACTTTATGGAAAGAAAGGAACAAGCACATATTCAAGGATCAAAGTTCTCCACTAGAAATTATATGGGGCAACTTCTGCCATAACCTCCAAGAGACCTTGGTGATTGGCAACTGAACGCAGGACAGCTAATGAAAAGGCCATTTGGGCAAACTGGAATTTGCAGCTCCCACTGGGAACACACTCCCCCACCCCATCTATGTGCAACAACAGTAGGAAGGACTCTTGGACCCCTCCCCAAAAGAACACAATCAAGCTCAATTTTGATGGCGCTTCCAAGGGCAATCCATGAAATGCAGGATTTGGTGGTGTTTTCAGAGACTACAAAGGATCTCCAATCCTTATCTACTTTGGGAAGATAGGTTGGGACACCAACAACTCAGCAGAGTTGGAAGGGCTTTGGCAAGGGCTTCCCCTATCCAAGGATCTCAACCTCCAGCCCCTGGAAATTGAAGGGAACTCCCAAATTCTCATCAACATGGCCAAACAACTTCAAAACGAGACTCATGCGAGGAAAATAGCCAAAAGCTGGAGGCTTGAGGCCAGGCTGGAGGCCATAAAATGCCATCTCCACAAAAATAAAGCCATTATCTTCAATCATATCAAGAGAGATGGCAACAAGGTGGCTGATCTCCTAGCTAAGTTGGGGGTGGAAGCAAGACACACTATGCTTTCTGGCACAATTGACATTATTCAAAATCATGATCATGCCCAGGAATGCACCATAGTGGTTTAAAAAGATGTAGCTCCCCCGAATGCGGGTGACTGATGCTACGAATAATTTTATGTGATGGGGGTTGAGCAAGGCGGTATGACACCTACCCACCCTGTACGAGGAGATAAATGCAAATTCGGGGAGGTGAGCCTGGGATGCGAGCCATTATACTCCCCCGTCAAGTGATTCATGTTCACTCTACGTGTCCACTGCTATGGCATCCTCCTCCGCATGCTGCTACCCGCAAGAGATGGCGGCCACCATTAATGAAGTAATTATGGTTGGGGTCTATCGAGGAGGGTCCGGCCAATATAAGGATGGGTTCGGCCCTGCATTAATTTTGAAGAATTGTGAGTCATTGAGCTGGGCTCATCCCCTCACCTCTGATCATCTCCTGGTTCTCTCTGTTGGTCCTAAGCCCGTAACGAGAACGATGTGTTTGGGTTTCATTCTGGAGGTTCATAGGGTTGCTTATCATCTCCAGGACTCTGTCTGGGTTTTTGGCTCTGAGGGGCGGCTTCTGAGAATTTCACTCATAGTCTCTGGCCCCTTGTTCATTTGCTTTGTATTATGCACGGTCTTGGAAGGGAGTGGGGGGAAGATTGAGAAGAACAAGTCCCCTCATCTCTGTTGGCTCTCTTGCCTCTGTTCACCCTCTCCTGTCTCTGTTGGTCCTCTCGGCTTCAGTGTGGAGCCTGGCTATAATCCTTCATCCCCCGTCTCAACAATGGCTCATCTTCATCAGAGAATGGGGTGCCATAGAGACCAACCTCGGTGCGCCCCTACCGGCTCCACTTCGGACTCGCCTGCCACCAGTGAATTATTTTCGGGTCGATATCCAAGCACCCGTAGTGGGCGTGGAAGGCGTCACGGCTCAAATCAACCCTGGGGGCCTCCATATTCGACAGGGTCTGCCATTTTCACTTTTAATAGCTCTCTGCATCAGCCTCAGATCATCGCCCACATATCCGTGGTCTTCTATGAGACAACATAAATGGAGGGTTCAGACACTCATACAGGAGGCTCGGGTGCTGTTGCTGGTCCTCCCTTTGCATTCCAGCTTGGTATTGGTATGATGCCACAACATGTTTGGGCTGAACCAGGTGGAGGCACATAGGATACAGAGATGCTACCTGTTGACCCCAGACCTTCTGTCCAGTTCGCTGATCCTGTTGCTAACGAACCGGAATTCAGATGGTGCTGAATTGTGGAGGAACAGCCTGAGGATTAGTCTGCTCTCACTGACGATGGTCTACCCTTTTGGTCATGTTTTTGGAAATCCTCGGGCTTGTTTATTCTGGTAACTCGGCTACGGATATCCTCTGGTTTCTGATGTATGGGTCTCCATTTTTTTTTATGTATGTGCCTCCATGTTTTTTGATGTATGGGTCTCCATGTGGTGGGTTCAGCACCTGGTCATGTGTTTTTCTCTGGACTGATGCTTATGTTTCTTTTGGAAGGATGGCTCTTATCAGAGCAATGAATTGACTTCAGTCAATCTGTAAATATTTTTCCTTTTTTTTAATAGAATTAAGCTTACTCAGAAAAAAAAAATAATTCTACATATACATTGTTTTTATTTTACATGTTTATGTAATTTAGATTGGTAATAAAATATGGTTTATGCAATGCCAAATAAATGCTAAACAAAATAGAAATGTGATTTATAATATATGTTGTTTTTAGAAGAAAATAGATTTTTTTACTTAACTTAGAAAACAATTTGAACAAAGTGAAAGAAGAAAAAATGAAAATAATTTGAATAAAGAAAAAAATACAAAATGAAAACAATTTGAATAAAGTGAAAGAAGAGAGAATGAGATAATGACTCATGAGCATTTGCCACACTACTAAAATGAGAGTGTGAAATAATCACTCTCAGGAATTCACTACTTGATTTATGTACTTTAAATTCACAATAAAATGTTTTTTATGTAGGTCTATATAAATATTTAATAAATTAGAAATAAATTATAAAGTTTGTAATATATGTTGTTTCAGAAGAGAGGATACTGGGAGAAATGGAACCACCTAGAGACACCATGGCTAGGGTTTTTGGAAATGAGTTCATTGCAGCTGCCTCTCTGCAATTCAATGGAGGGAGCTCCTCGGAAACGGATCAAACGCCTCTTGCAGATGGGAGAGCTGATCCCGAACAATGGGCAATGTTAAGGAATGGATATGGAACAAGATATAATTTTACCGCCATGGATCTAATCTTCCACAGGTCAGTTGCGGCAAGTTTCCTAATGGCACGACCTTTCCGCAGTTTCGATCTTGTGACCAAGGCAAACTTAGGTGGTAACAAAGCAGGTTTCGAGGGACTGCCATTGATGGCCAGGAGTAAGCACAAAGGCCCCAAGATAGGCAAGAAGATGGTGGCAAGCAATGCTATCAGAACAAACGGAAATTGGACCGAAGGTCAACATTATTTCCACAGATCTACAGTTGTGGTGTATTGCTCGGATCTTGCAAACGAGGTAGACACGGGATCAATTGTGAAAACTCCTTTGAAGGAGAGTCGTCGACAGCCAGAGTATGGAGTTGAGGACGGTCTTTTCCCTCAGATCTGAAGCAAAGGTGTTTTTCTCAGATCTGGTTAACGTGAAAGACGTGGAATCAATCAAAAAGATTCCTTGTAGGTTCGATGGGAACAACATTATGGATTTGGAGGAATGAGTCAGGAATATGGCAGATGGATTGAAGCACGACGAAGACCAAAAAGCAATCAAGGCAGTGAATCTTTGGCTGATAGTTGAAAACACTTTTCGGAAGCAGAGGTTTTTGATCGTAAAAACCATACCTGTTTGCTCCAAGACCATTGGAGCAGACATAGTCGAAGCCTCTATTGTGGGAAGGAAAAACCTCCAGACACCCCAGCTTGCTAGCTCTATTTCTGATGGGACAGTTCCCAATCAATTCAAATCTTTGTTAAAATGCCCAAGGGGAAAATAGCCATGATCTGGACTTATGATAATGACAGTGTTACATATTTGAAGAATAACATTTCCATTCAGACTGCGTACCTGGCTGGGAAACAACACCTATTAAATGGGGGCAACTCGTTGAAGGACTACAGAACCATGCAAGATTACAACATCAAGCCAGGATCTACAATCATTCTCAATATGAGACTGCAAGGAGGTGTCAAAAGCTCTGGAACTAGCTCGCAAAATACAGTGTCTTTCAAGGATGCAGTCAAGGGCAAAGGGAAAACAATCCCCACAGCTGCCATTGAACCCCCGGGGCCTGACATTGTAGATCAAACTTTGGTGATCCCATCTATCTCGATCGATATACCAGAGGTAAATGCTATATACTCAGATCTACAAAAATACGCAGTTATTTGCAGATTTAATGGTTTTTGGCCCAAAGCTGACATATTGCATCAATGGATCCATACAGTCTGGACAAAGAAATGTGAAATCTACCTATATCCTAAGGGGTTTTTCATAGTAAGATTTCACAGAGAAGAGGAAAAGGAAATAATCCTTAACTAAGGGCCATGGTTCTGGGGCAGTGCTGGACAATTCATCACCCCATGGTTTCCTGATTTTGATGCCAATACTATAGTGGTATCAAGGATGCCGGTATGGGTTAGGCTGCATAACCTCCATTTACATTTTTGGCATCAAGAGGCTCTAACTGCTATTGGAAATACCTTGGGAAAACTCTTAAATATTGATGCAGAGAGACACATAAAAGGACTATTTACTTTTGCCAGAATATGTGTCGAAGTAGATCTCAGCCAAGGCTTAATAGAAAGTATAATCCTGAATTTCAATAATACATAATGGACACAACCCTTGGACTATGAGAACACAGCATTCTGATGTCGAGGATGTCAACAAACAGGTCACCTGTACAATGCATGTCCACGTACCAACCCCAATAGGAGTAAGTAGCAACAAAGGAAGCCAAAAGGATGGCAGAATATAGAAAATATGGAAATGAAGGCAACTACAGCAAAGAAAGTAGAACACAAGGTAATAGAAGATAAAATGCATGATAATAAGGAAAAAGAGAACAACTTGGAACGGGAACAAGAATTCCAACTGGAAATAAGTGGCACAAAACGAACTCACAGCCCCGAAGGATCGGATTCACACAAGGAATAACCAATGAACAAAATGGAAAACTAGCTTGCTATTATCGACTCCACTCCCAACACTGATGGTTGGCGAAAAGTGGAGAAGAAGAAGGGCAGGAAAGCTTAGGCCAGCTTGTTTTTTTGGTTCTTTTTTCTCTCTTTCCTAATATCACAAACAACTCATTTTGCTTTCTTCCTTTAGGCAGGATTGTACCCAATGTGCTTTATGATCTGCTTTCATACAGTCAATTTGAATGCTTAATTGGATATACTATGTAACTTTTTATCTTAATAAAAAGTTCAATTTTTTTCTTTGGAAAAAATAAATGTTGTTTCAGAAGAAAATATATTTATTTGCATAATGTAGAAAATAATTTGAGATAGTTATTCCTAAGCATTCACTACAAAATTTACATAATTATTGTTTAAAAATGCATCCATAAAATTACGAAAAATAGGTTGTTAGAGTTAATTAGAAGAATGTAGTGTTCCAATTAATTTTTCTACATTAACTTAGTTTAAGTGAATGTTTGTTAGTTTGTAGCTAAAGCATTACTATCTTGTAAATTGATACAATTATCATAAAATGAGACTCTATTACGTGTTATATGTGTGTTTATATTAATAAAACATCTAAGTGACATAGTTATTCTATTTCATTATGTTGTCCTTGTTTTATTTTGGTTTCAAGGCCATGAGGTGGTGTGAAATGTGAGAAAAAATATTGAAGCATCGTTCTATGTTGTAGCCACAGGTTCATAAAATGTATTGCATTAAGTCAGTATAGAACAAACCACACGAGGCATGAGATGTATGCAACTACATGGAACATTTTTTAGAAAGCTCATATAGTGCCTCCTAGAACTCCCGCAGCAACATGGAGTACTTGGTTCTAGTACTATTGTAGCCTTTAAGCAACCATCCTCCATGAATACCTTTACACATTTTCCCACCTTCTTGTCCAGATCTAGGAGATGGAGTACATGGTGATAGTATTATTATATCCATTAAGAAACTGTCCTCCACAAATACCTTTAAGCATTTCTACACCTTCTCATCTAGATCGAGGAGATTTGTGAGGGAGTCGAGAGTAAATCTGGACATCAAATCTGACCCCAAATTCTATAGCTCATAATGAATGATAAACCCTTGAATCTCTATTTCCATTTCTAATTGATGGGGAAAATAATCAATAAGGGAATTAATTCCCTTTCCATTAATCAACGAGGAATTTTTGGTAATGGGGATCATGATATTTTAATGCTGCGAAGGGTTTGCATCACCCTCCATATTGACCCTAGTGGAGAACTTGTAATGGGGATCGACCCATGGACCAATGGATGAGATATCATTCTTATCTCTAAGATCATTTTTGTTAATTTGTGAGGTATTTTACCTGATTCTAATCCTCAATTGACTCAGTGTCCATAGAGCTAGCATCCATGTACAAGTCCTTACCATAGAGGGTTGAAGATCTCTTTATTTGAAATTCTAGATCTGTTTTAGGAGCATTCTAGTTTTCATCTTTGATTTCACCTCTACAAAATTAGAGTAGTTTTGATAGATTTAGTAGTGATAATTCCATAATCAAAGGTGTCAATACCATATTTTGGGCTCCTAATTTCTAACTTTGGTATCCTCCTAGGCATGGAAAATTTTAGGGGCTAATATTCATAGGTAGGCTAATTTTCCATGGTTTAAAAAAAAAAGGATTCGTCAATTTCCATCTTTATAAAATTGATTCACCCAAATTTTACAATATATAATTATGTTACCCCAGATATTGTCAACATTATATAGATAGTATAAATGAAATCATTATAAATTTGAATAATTTTACAAAGGCATCAATAAGCATTTTATAGTTTGCATATTAGGGACTAGTGAGACTGGCCAATGGATTTAAACTTCAAGATAATTTTCCATCCTTTAATTTTTTCTTTTTCTTGGGATTTGCATGTTGAGTTGTTGATTGCATGAAATTGGAATCAATTGTTTGAATGTCAATTAATTAGTTTGAATATTTCCTTGACTGATTGATTATGTTGAATCTATTTGTGAGTAACTTTTGACATATTATATCACATAAATCTCTTTCCTTAAGAGAGCTTGGTTTTTCTGTGATCTTTTGAGCTCTTCAATATCTCTCCAACTAGAGAAACCCATACCAAAATTTGGAAAAGAGGATATTTTTAAGGAATAATTTGCTAAGGAGGTTGAAGATGCAATGTGGAACTAAGTTAATGAGGAAAAAGGAGAATGAGGTGCCACAACATTCATTGCATTTGAAGATCCCTAGAGGAATAGAAGGTGTGGATGGTTTTAATAGGTCTAACAATGAGATAAACAATTGTGGATATCTGAATTGAGATAAACAATTGTAGATATATGTAAGAAAATGAATTAATAGATTAATTATTATTAGAAATATTATTAGTTATTACCTATAGATTTCACCTCCCTGATTAAGTTTAAACATTTTCATATGCCTAACCAAAGCTTTAAGAATTCTTTTAGTTATGTTTTTTCTTATATTATTAAAACAATTTTATAAGTTTTCAAAAATGTATCTTTCATTTTTTGATTGGCATATAGCACTTTGGGAACTAAGAGCCCTGCTCGTGTGCATTTTTATATAGTGCCTAACAAATAATTCTAAAATGAAAAAATGACTAATTTTGTACATGGTCATTTTATCTGTGAGTACTTCAACACTAACACATAAACTATATTCCTATTTCTTAGCCCAATTATGTCAAAAGCTCTTGCAACAATGCTAGAATCTCTTCTTCACATCTCCGAGAAATACCTCATGTGGCAGTGTGGCTAGTTTGATGGTGGCATAACAACTTGCATGAATACAAGTAAAGAGCATAGTTTTTCTTATTTGGTATACTTAATGCTAGAATCTCCTCTTTACATCTGCTATCAATACCTTTTTTCCAATGAAAATTTTAAGATATCCCATAATACATGAACCAAAACTCTATCTGTTAGTACATAAGAGGAATTCCTCATTAACATGTACTTTTAAAGTGAAGTACCTAGTTTTTCCTTCAACCTACTGCATAATAAAATCTCTAATTTGCATTATTATTTGGAGATATAATACATAAAGTTCTCTTATCAATGGAAACATAATAGCTTATTCTTTAATTTATGATTCATTTTAACCCATCACTATAACAATGTTAAACTACCATAATATTTAGTATCTAAGCAACAAAATAACACACATCTAATGGTGATCAAGTGCTTGGGAAATATTGAGGAAAGAAGCACATTCCACCAAACCAAGAATTGTCACCAACAATTCCCTTAGAGCTTGCTCAAACCTTCTTGCGTTCAGGAATCAACAACCTCTTGTGTTCCTAACTAATTTTCTTATATATCTTCCCAACAATTTTTTCCTTAGCAGTGTCCTTCTTTAAGGGTCCATGGGTCCAAATCCCTTAGTCTCCTGGGCTTTTTATTTTAATTTAAGAAAATGTCTTTATTTTTCTTTAAACAACACATTTCTCTCTTCCTATGCTTTTATTTTATTTTTTGTTTTACACCCAACTTGGCAATTCTCTCTAGCAAAGTTCTTCACGTAATCTCTCTCTCCTATTATGCTAATTTAATTTAACATAATATTCCTCTCTAGTTATGTTAAATTATTAATATTAAATTATACTCAAATTTTGAAGAGGAGATTTTGGAAACTACAAATCACTTAACATTTTTGTGTAGAATGACAAAAATATTTTATTACTCCAGTGCTTTCCCAATTATTCACAAACAACTTATTTATTAATTAAATAATAAAATAATTTCAATCCTAAATTTCATAGTCATTAAATAATAATCCACTAATTTAAAAATAATGATGGTTTCAAAAAGGCAAATACAATTTATCTATTTTTTTTTATTTTTTTAACAATATAAGTTACATGGTAAGTTCTTTTTAACATTTATCTGCATTTAATTTTTATACATGCACTAATTTGAAACCAGGTTTTATAATATATATAAAAATAAAATAAAATAAAATGGCTATCCATTCACACTATAACAAGCAAATTTTATAATTTATATTTAAATAAACAATTAATCAGTTTTTAAAATCTTTTGTAATAGAATGATTTTATAAAATAAAAAATTGGCTATCCATTCACACTGTAACAAGCAAATCTTTATAATTTATATTTAAAATAAATAATTAATCAATTTTAAATCTATTGTAATAGAATGATTTTTAAAATATATAATAATGATTTTTAAAATTATGAAATAATAATGATAAATATTATCATTGTCATAAATTCGAACCCTGTTCATTTTTACCAATCTCATTGAGTCAAATCCTTAATATTTACCTTACCCCTCTTGTTTTTTATCATTCATTAAAAAATATTCCACTGTGTTATGTTGCAATCAACGGAGTATAAAAGTACATAAAGATGATAGAAAACAACATCAAATTTAACTTATGCGTTTTTTTTATTATTATTATAAAAAAACACACAAGTTAAAGAAAGTATCAAATTGACTTCTTCATTTTCACTTCTAAAATGTTTCCAAAATTTACCATCATCATAAAAATGCCCGAGAGCTATGGCAATTTTAAAAGATTACCATTTGTTTCATCCATTGTTACATTACCATTACCAGTTATTATTCTATTCATGATTGACTGAACCCAAGCAGTTGAAGTCTCCGTTTTACGTGAGATGCATGTGTTGTGACAGACCGATGAAACTCGATGAATTCCATGGTATGAGAGTCCTAAAATGTTACTTTTCGCTTAACTCGGATCCATGTAAACCTTTTCAAATCACCCGTCACAATTTTGAGTTTGAGATTTCGGATCCATGTAAACCTTTTCAAATCACCCGTCACAATTTTGAGTTTGAGATTTGTTGGAAAGTAATATTTCCATGTGAGTTTTTATGGTGAGTTTTCAAAAGTCAATTTAGAAGTTGTTGATTCTTATGTCATGAGTTGGAGTTGTGTCATGTCCTAGTCACCTTTTGAAGATCTAGATTTGTCAACCTCAATTATTTGTATTACATGAGAGTGATTTGTGTTGTTTGTAATTTTTCTCTTTTTATTTTTTCTATATCATATCACACTTGGTATTGGTTTGACTCCCTCAAGGGAGGGCCAAGAATATGTGATGGATCCTAAGTGGTATTGTTTATATACACATTAGTATAGATGTGTGAGAATTTATTTTTAGCGTGTGAATTTTTTTGTGTTCTTGTGTAGCTCTGTTTGTTTTGTTTGCAATTTCTTTAAGCATCGTGGGATCATTTTGTCATTTTGGTATGTGTAAAATTTTATTTTTGCTTATCTACTTGGTAAAGTTTTATTTTGTCTTATCTACTTGGAATGTGCAAAAGAGTTAAATTCATGCCTTGATGGTTTTGTCAAAATTGTGTGCATTGTCATATTATAAATGTGAGAAATCATGTCCAAGAACTATACATGCTAATGCATGAATCTGGTTTTGAGATCTAGGGTGGAGGAGTTTCAAGTCGCCAATGATATATGTCAAAAGTGTTAAAATTGGAGGGAGATCTCAATTTTTCGCTTTTGCCAAGAAGAGATCTCTCGGTTAGATGTTTCTATTGAAATCTTGTTTCAGTCTCAAAATTTGGAGTTTTCATTTTAAACATATTGAGTCTAGTCAATTAACATGTGAGTGTAAGATTGTTGGAATTGACCACTCTAACAAATGCTTCTTTGTGAAGATGAGAAAACTCGAAGATAAACATTGAACCAAATGAACAACTTTTGACCTATGCTAAAGAGCGACGTGGTGACGTGTCTATTACTAAATGACAGTTGATAGTTTGATGATTATTGAGTTTGTAGTTGTGAAATGTCTTTGTCAAGTATTTTTTTATTTTTTTCCATTTTGATTATAAGAAGGATTGGTGGTTCTTAAAATAAAAGACCTGGTGTCTGAAACATCAATTATTGTGTACTAGTAAGGTCAAGTTGTTTGATAAACTTTTGAACACATTTCGTGTCGAGACCCCTATCCTAGCAATTGACGGATATCCGAAAGTGAAAAATTTGATAGATGGTGGTTGGTGCATAGAATGGTTCATTAGTTGACGACTCTTATCGTGGAAGCCCCGATGAGCTGAGGTGTCAATATTTTTGATCTGGCAAAGTTCGTCAATGATGGTGCATTGAGGTGTGAATATTGTTGATCTTTCAAAGTTCATCAATCATGGTCAGAGATGATTACATTTTAAATTAAGGTCAAGTTACAACTAGAAGATGTGTTGGTGAAAGAACGGTGTCTACGGGATTCCAAAGTGGATTTTGAGTATTGATGAAGACCAATGATACATAGATTATTCTTTTTGTTGTAATATGTGTTTTCAATGTTTTCAGTGTAAGCATTAAAGTGAGGTGTTGGAGGTAATGTTTTCATGTTTTGTTGTGAGTTGTTAATATGAATTCCAAACCGTCAATCTAAAAATTATTAGTTCCTAAGTTAGGAGTTGGAGTCGTGTCATGTCTCAATCATAAATCCACTTTCTTAAATTTGTTGAAATCAATAATTTATATATTAAATATATGAGTGTGATTTTTATTAGATGTAATTTTTCTCTCTTTCTATTCTTTTCTAATATGGTTTGCTTGCTGACTGTAATCAAATATTTTAGGAATTACCCTCCACAAGGGATGAAGCTTGTGTTATTCCTTTAACTTTGGAACAAAAAAAACCTTTCATCACCTCGCAGTAGGCAATACAGTGATGCCTCATAAACGTCTTGGCACGAAACTTGATTGTCACATCACTGCAAAATGGGTGTTGGATGGCATCAAGGAGGGCTGCGCAGACCTCGTGCAAAGTGAATTTCTTGCACTTAGAACCAGAAGAAATCTTACACTTGTAACCCTTGTTGGCTTTGTATTCTTTTCATTTGTTGCATGTGTAGGCTGAAAGACCCTCAAACAGCAAGAGCTCATGCTCATGGCGGGTGGTGTTAAACAATACTTGATCTTCATCATCTCTGGCTGTTGCATTGGATTCCGCCATGAAGGAGGTGCAGTCTCAATCAATGACAGGCCTATTTTCTCTCTCATGACTAGATGGGAACGTGGACGATATTGGGATCGCTGGGCCAGAATTATTGTTACATTGGCTTATTTGTATAAGTTGCGGGAAAATCAGATTTCTACGTTAGCACTATCGCTAATACACATAAGTTTGGAGTATAGAAGTATACTTAGACAAGGTAGTATTGTTGAGTTCAAAAAAAGAATTTCAAAAATAGAAAAAGAAAATAAATAGATAAGAAGACCACTAGTTCAATTCAAAGAGGAAGTACATTTGATGAAACAAGCACTATCCCTTAGAATAACTCGGCAACAGGTAAGAACACCACTAGTTCAATTCAAAGAGGAAGTACATTTGATGAAAGAAGAATGTTATAGTTCACTAGAGTTGACTGAGTCTAGCAAATCAGACTCAGACTATAGTGATGAACACATAAACGTACATATACAATAGTGTGCTTGCACAAATACTAACGAATGTCATTTTAGCCTCTTTGAAACTGAATCGGATTTTGATTTAGAAGATGAAAAAGTCATACATAAAGAAAAGGTGTGTAGGGAACATACAATAGATGATGATGAATATAAAGTACTGTCAAGCATCAAAATGCTTCCAAAAGGAGAACTAAAAGAAAAACTCCTAGAAAAATTCCTGCAAACCATGCACAGTGGCACTAGTAGTTCTTCAAAAGGTACAATCTTTAAAGATTTGTTTGTAGATGCCTCTTATGAAAAGAATACAAAGTATTTTCAAAGAAACTAACAACATACAAACCCCAGATCCTTGACCCTTGGAGAGGTCAGCCATGAAATTCATAATCTAAAGAAATAAATTGTTGAGCTCGAAAAAAGAATTTCAAAAATAGAAAAAGAAACATCAGCAGATAAGAAATCCACTAGATCAATTCAAAGAGGAAGTACATTTGATAAAACAAGCACAATCCTCTAGAATAACTCAGCAACAGGTAAGAAGACCACTAGTTCAATTCAATGAGGAAGTACATTTGATGAAACAAGAATGTTGTAGTTCACTAGAGTCGACTGAGTCTAGCAAATTAGACTCAGACTATAGTGATGAACACATAAACATGCATATACAACAGTGTGATTGCACATATACTGACGAATGTCATTGCAACCTCTTTGAAACTAAATCATATTTTGATTCAGAAGAATGAGATGAAAAAGGCACATAAAAAGAAAAGTTGTGTATGACACATACCATAGATGATGATGAATCTAAAGTACTGTCAAGCATCAAAATGCTTACAAAAGGACAACTAAAAGAAAAACTCCTAGAAACGTTCTTGCAAACGATGCACAGAGGCACTAGTAGTTCTTCAAAAGGTACCATCTCTAAATATTTGTTTGTAGATGCCTCTTATGAAAGGAATACAAAATCTTTTCAAAGCAACCAACAACATACAAAGCCCGGATCCTTGATCGTAGGAGAGGTTAGCAATGAAATTCATCATCTAATGAAAGAAATTGTTGAGCTCAAAGCAAGAATTTCAAAAATAGAAAAAGAAAAAGTAGCAGCTAAGAAGACCACTAGTTCAATTCAAAGAGGAAGTACATTTGATGAAACAAGCACAATCCCCTAGAATAATTGAGCAATAGGTAAGAAGACCACTAGTTCAATTAGAAGAGGAAGTACATTTGATGAAACAAGAATGTTGCAGTTCACTAGAGTCAACTAAGTCTAGCAAATTAGACTCAGACTATAGTGATGAATACAAACATGCATATACAACAGTGTGATTGCACAGATACTGACGAATGTCACTGCAGCCTCTCTGAAACTGAATCAAATTTTGCTTCAGAAGAACAAGATGAAAAATCCACACAGAAAGAAAAGGTGTGTATGGAACATACCATAAATGATAATGAATCTAAAGTACTATAAAGCATAAAAATGCTTTCAGAATGAGAACTGAAAGAAAAAATCCTAGAAACATTCTTGCAAACCATGCACAGAGGCACTAGTAGTTCCTCAAAAGGTACCATCTCTAAAACATTGTTTGTATATGCATCTTATGGAAAGAATACAATGCCTCTTCAAAGAAACCAACAACATACAAAGCCCAGATCCTTCACCCTAGGAGAGGCCAACCATGAAATTCATCATCTAAAGAAAGAAATTGTTGAGCTCAAAACAAGAATCTCAAAAATAGAAAAAGAAAAAGAAACATATAAGAAGACCAGTAGTACAATTCGAAGAGGAATTACATTTGATGAAACAAGCACAATCCCTTAGAATAACTCAGCAATAGGTAAGATGACCATTAGTTCAATTCAAAGATGAATTACATTTGATGAAAAAAGAATTTTGTAGTTCGCCAGAGTCGACCAAGTCTAGAAAATCAGACTCAGACTATAGTGACGAACACTTAAACATGCATATAAAAGAGTGTGATTGCACAAATACTAACGAATATCATTGCAACCTCTTTGAAGCTGAATCAGATTTTGATTCAAAAGAACAAGATGAAAAATCCACACAAAAGGAAAAAGTGTATACGACACATACCATAGATGATGGTGAATCTAAAGTACTGTCAAGTATCAAAATGCTTGCAGAAGGAGAATTGAAAGAAAAACACCTAGAAACATTCCTGCAAACCATGAATAGAGGCACTAGCAGTTCTTCAAAAGGTACCATCTCTAAAGCCTTGTTTATAGATGCCTATTATGAAAAGAATTCAAATTCTTTTCAAAGAAACCAACAACATAAAAAAACCCAGATCCTTGACCCTAGGAGAGTTCAGCCATGAGATTCATCATCTAAAGAAAGAAATTTTTGAGATCAAAACAAGAATTTCAAAAATAGAGAAAGAAAAAGAAATTGATAAGGAAGATTATCTTATAAGTCCCAATGTAGAGATTTATGAAGGGAAACAACATGAAAATTTGGGATTTGGGAATATGAAAATAATGACCATAGAGTATCAACAACATCAAGTGTTGTTAAAAATATACATCTAAGGGGAAATCTTCACAATCAAAAAATTAATAGACTCGAGAGCATATATTAATTTTTTGAATAAAAAAATAATCCCTGCAAAATTCTGGATAGTTGCACACAGGAAAGTTAGTCGAGTAGGAACACAAGAATTCAAATATGAAGTTCCTAAAGCTACAACATGTTTCTCAAAGTATTGTATGAAATTAAAATTTGCAATCGGCAATATTCCCATAGATTGTATCTTAGGAAATATCTTCCTAACTGCTATTGAGCCACATGGGTCAGCTAGATTACCAGATGGAAAGGCTGGTTATTTCATATTTGTCCCCAACAATAAAGGTTTTTTGCAAATTATTACTCTATAATTTATCTCAACACCATGAATCTTTGTAATGGTCCAAACCATGCAAGAACTAAGTTTGACAGCACAAAAGATAAAAGAAATGAAGGATTTCAAGCCTCCTTAAGAATAAAAGAACAACTCCAATCCCACAAAATGAAACACATGATTTCAAATCTAAAAGAATATCTTGAGAAAGAATGTTGTTAAGAAAATCCAAATTCTTTCTCCCACAGAAGCACACAATGTCGAATTTCCCTTTAATGAAGACTATGCAAGAAAACCTTGCAAAAGTTGGACAATTCCTATGAACATGGAATATCAAGTATTGTGTCAGAAAGAGATTGCAGATCTCTTAAAAAGAGGATTAATAAGAGAATCTAGCAGTCCGTGGAACTGCTATGGATTTTATGTCAACAAACACTCAGAACAAATTAGAGGAGTCCCAATATTAGTTATAAACTATAAGCCTCTAAATATTGTCCTAGTTGATGACACATATCCAATCCCCCACAAAAGTAGTTTGATAAGCAAGATAGCAGGCACCAAAATCTTCTCCAAGCTCGACATGAAATCTAGTTTTTGGAAAGTTGCCATACAAAAAAAAAAGTTCAATACAATTTTTAGTATTCCTAGTGGACATTATGAGTGGAATGTCATGCCTTTTGGTTTAAAACATGCACCATCCAAATTCTAGAAGATAATGGATCATATTTTCAAGTGATATTTTGATTGGCTTATTGTGTATATAAATGATGTGCTCATTTTTTCAAAATTTGTTGAAGAACATTTTAAACATGTCCATAAATTTTCACAGATAACAAAGAATAATTGTCTAGTACTAAGCAAGAGGAAAATGGAGTTGTTCCAAACAACCATAAAATTCTTTGGCTATACTATTGAAGATGGGCAGATCACACTTCAAAAACATGCCTTAGATTTTGCTGACGAATTTCTTGATAAAATTACAGAGAAGGCATAGTTGCAGAGGTTCTTAGGATGCCTAAATTATATTAGTAATTTCTATAAAGGATGTGCTTCAGACCGAAGCCTATTGAAGAAAAGATTGAAAAAAGAACCAGTACCATGGACTAAAGAACATAATGCTGCAGGCATAAAAATAAAATCCAAGGTAAAAACATTGCATATTCTCTATGTTGTAAAAGAAAATCTTCCAAAAATTGTAGAAACTGATGCCAGTAATATTGGATGGCGAGTAATTTTAAAATAAATAAAGGACAAAGAAGAACAAGTTATACAATTTACCTCAAGAACATGGAGTCCGGTCGAACAGAATTATTCAACAACTAAAAAAGAAGTAAAAGCGGCATGGAATTGTATTGACAAGTTCGATCTCCACCTTGTACATAAGAAATTTTTACTCGACGCCTCTCCACTCAAAAAAGTTATGACAAAAGACATTGAAAATCCTAGTGAGTCCAAGTTTGCTACATGGCAAGCATTGTTTACAAATGTTGATTTTGATATACAACACATCAAAGACATATAAAATTGTCTACTAGACTTCCTCAATAGAGAATATCTGAAGAAAGAAAACATTCTAATGGTAATCATAACTGAATGGAATCCTAACAATCAACATAAAGAATTGAGAAATATTCCACAAGATACTCCTTGGCCAATTTATGTTGAAAAATGGAATCCTTCATGGCATCTAAGAAATACAAAGTCTTAGATGGTAATCTACAACCACACATGGACTTACAACATCTTGTACCAGAGAGGAGAGTGTATCCTAAATCAAGCAAGTGGATACACGATATGGTTTATGAGAGATCAGTAATGGCTTCACATCTTGCAGAAGAAGCGCTTAGTAAAAATTTTCAGGATATCAGTGTAATATGGAATGAAGTGAGTAACCGAACTAAAATATTCCATAAATAGTACACCATTAATAGAACCAGATATCTAGAACATCTTGCACACCTTATGTGGCCTCAGAAAAATCCTAGTCTTGCTTCTCTAGATACAATTTATGATTTCAATGGCTACAAAAATATTTGGTGGGATCTTCTATATAGAGATCAATGATCAGAAATCCATTATACTATATTAAAGTTTGGTCCAGTTTTCATTACTCAGCTCCTGATGAAACCAGATTGGTTAAAAATTTGGTGGGGTTGGTTCGGTGTCAACAAAACTGCCATGGATACTAGGTATTTTGAGTAGATTTTCAACGTGGGACTGTCAAGAGTGTATGGACTATTTTCATCAACCTGGCAATACCGTAATAGATATGAAAAGATTTTCTGATGACCATATACTTGATTACTTCATGCGGGGACATCAGCAATGACATGTTCTTACAAAGACAAAGCACCAAATCATTCTTGGTAAACCAATGATCGTAAGAAGAATATATACTAAAGCTCGGGATACCAATGGTATCTATCATCATGCAAATGGTAGATTTCTTGGTACAAATCCATTGGGAACATAATAAAGGGTTTCTGGGGGCTTCGAGACAAAAGCCTCCACAATGTATAGTGATGTCTTGTCACTTGATTTTGATAGTGACAGTTTTCAGCGGGATTCTCTATAAAATCTCCACTGTGTAAGATCTTTTACCACTTTCCAAGACTCTAAGCACTTTTCCACTTTTGGTGTGATTTGATCCACATCTGAGAATCTTTCTAAAAAAATTATGTTTGTGGAGTGTTTGTCCCCTTCTCATCCTATAAAAAGAGAGAAGTAAGGCTCATTTGGGCAGTCGGAGTGGCGATTGTGAGCGTTGGAGTATTTTGTTTTAAAGTCTGAGATAGTCTTCCTGCTCTGCATCTGTGAACGAATGTGTTCGATCTGCTTGCATCCCGAAGAAAAAGAGAGAAGTAAGGCTCATTTGGGCAATCGGAGTGGCGATTGTGAGGGTTGGAGTATTTTCTTTTAAAGGCTGAAATAGTCTTCCTGCTGTGCATTTGTGAACTAATGTGTTCGATCTGCTTGCATCCCAAAGAAAGTTTGTTTTAGAGTCCCGTTTGAAAAGCCTGAGTATCATGGATGAACAACTCTAGTAAGAATCTAAAGTGGCTAAACTCATTAAGATTGAATCTATATTGTTCCAAAGAATTCAAACGCAGAGTGTGCAAAGGGCCACGTAGCCTCTCGATGAGATCTTATTTTAAGGTCTGTCATCTGATAATGCCCGACCAATCTATCTCTAATTGAAAGTTCTCAAAGTCTTTGAGCATTGTAATCCATCTTTTGAATCAATAAAAGGGAAAAACTTTCAAAGATTGTTTCCGTTATTCGATTCTAAAATTCTGTGAAAAGAGAGGTTCACCGAAGATTGACGGACGTTTTGCTCATATAAACAGTAAGCCATTAAAAAATATTGTTACCTGAAGATCCAATAATTCGTACATAGGTTAGGTTCGTGAAGTTAGTGTATCTATCACAGAAGTTTTGGAGTTTGCACAACAAACTTCATACGGAGGAAGCCCCTAGTACGAAATTTTTGCTAATTACATTGAGTCAATTCCTTAATAATTTAAATATAATAGTAAGATTGTTAGAAGCCTAAAAGGTTACTTCGCCCTCTTTCTTTTATCATTCCCATTGTTACGGAGACGCTTTAAGTTATCAATATAATCCACAAAAAAACAAAAGTACGCGCTCTCGAAAATAATCACGCTGCGTTATGTTGCATCCAAAAGAGGATAAAAATACAGAAGAGAGTGTTTTTTAAAAATGTGAGTGGGTTTATGGAGAGATTCAGATATTGGTGACGGGTGACTGCTAAGGTCTGTGCCAAAGATATTTCAGGTATTTCTGGTTTTTTTTGCCGGTTTTAATTAGGGTATAATTTTTAGAGGATTGAAGAGAATTGAAGGGGTGATAATTATGTTTACAAAAAGACCATAGAAGATGATTGAATGGGGATTCCTACACACTGGGACTGAAGAAGAATTAACCCTTAAGGCTGAATTTAAATTAAAATTATTTTTATTTTAAAATAATATAATTATAAAATAATTATAAAATCAGAATTGATTAGCAAAATAAGGATGCCTACGAACTTGCAGATAGATAGATGCCTCCAAACTTACATATAGATATTCAGGTCTCATATAAATGATTTAAATAAGAACAAAATAATAAAATAGATAGATAGTTATTCCATTATATATTTGGGAATATTTAGAAATTTTATTATCATTTGGAATCAGTGAAATAATTGTTCCCTTTTTAGTATCATGTTCCAAAAATATTTTCAAAATTTACTATTAACCTAAAAATGCTCTAACATATTTTCAAAATCTACCATTAAGGTAAAAATATCCCCCGCATATTTTTAAAGTCTACCATTAACCTAAAAATATACTTTCAAAATCTACCCTTAACATAAAGATGCCCGATAAATATGGCATTTTTTAAAACATTACCATTCTTTCAGCAGCTGATCAGCCCGCTTATTACTCCATCGATGATTGACTGAACCAAACCAGCAGAAGTCTCCGTTTTACCGCGAGATGTGCTGTGACCCACGGATGCAACTCGATGAATACCATGCTCTGAGAGTCTAAAAATGTCATTTCCTCTCGGATCCGCGTAAACCTTACAAGCGACATCCTCGCACCGATATCTCCAACCACCGCAAGCGATGTAACCATCGCAGGCGCTGCAAGTGTATGCTTTCCCCTTTAAATCACCCGTCACAATTTTGAGTTTGTGATTTGCTGTTGCGTGCCCACCGTAGTCGAGTATTTTAGGAAGCGCCATACACAAGGGATGGAGCCTTGTGTTATGCCTTTCACTTTCGAACACAACCGTTCATCACCTCGCAGCAGGCACTACAGTGATGCCTTAGAAACGTTTAGAAACGTATTGGAATGAAACTTGATGATCACGTCGCTGCTAAACGGGTGTTGGATCCCTGAGCTTAAGTAGAATGCTGATTTTCGAATATTCGGAATCCGACGGACATGGTCACTGTCAATTGACCGCTATCATGTCGATCCCATTTTCGAATATTCCAGAAATTAACAATTTACATATTCTCGAATATTCAGGGAATTAGCAATCTACATATTCTGGAATATTCAGGAAATTAGCAATCTACATATTCTCAAATATTTAAAGAATTAACAATCTACATATTCTCAAATATTCAGGGAATTAACAATCTACATAAAAATACCTGTACTAGATGGCATCTGGGAAGGCGGCGCAAACATTAACCAAGCCCGTCGGATTCCGAATATTCAAGGAATTAGCCAACATTAACCACGCCCGTCGGATTCCGAATATTCGAGGAATTAGCAATAGACATAAGGATACCGTGTTGGATGGCATCTGGAAGGGCGGTGCAGACCACGTGAAATTCTTACACTTAAAACGAAAAGAAATCTTACACCAGAAGACCCTCAAACAACACGAGGTTATGCTCATGGCGGGTAGCGTTAAACACTTCTTCCTCCTCTCTCCTCCCTCTCCCTCTCCCTGCTCTTCATCATCTCTGGCTGTTGGATTTGGATTCGGCTCCGCCATGAAGGAGGCGCTGTATCAATTAATTACAGACCTATTTTCTCTCTCATCATCTCTGGCTGTTGGATTTGGATTCGGCTCCGCCATGAAGGAGGCGCTGTATCAATTAATTACAGACCTATTTTCTCTCTCACTAAATGCGAAGATGGACGATATTGGGATCTCTGGGCCAGAATCATCGCTGCATCGGCTTGTTTATATAAATAGCGGGAAGGGCAGCTTGTGCTATATCGCTAATAAACATAGGTTTGAAATATCAAAGTATACTTAGACAGGTCAGTCTCTTAGGTTAAAAAGTAACAACTGGATCGTCCTTTTCAACTTTTAAATCAATCCATACTATCTCATCAATTTATTAATATATATTATATGTTAAAATATTTTATACTTTATGAAATATTTATTGAAATGGGTGATTTATTATACATCAAGTGAGAGGTTGGTATGCGTTAACATCATTGATTCTACTGGTAATAAATGGAGGTCAAAGAATACCAAAATTTTTTCTGTTTCTATTAGAAAGTTTAAGAAAAAATTAATTGTATAATAAGTATGACGATATCTAAATGTATAATTAAAAGTGACAAATATATGCATTAATTTTAAAAATAAATATATTAATTATTTTTATTACATTTAAATTAAATTTTAAAATTTATATAATCTCTTCTTATTTATTATTACATTTAATTAGATTTTTAAAAATATAATAGTCTTTAAGCTAAGAAAAATGACCAACTATACATTTTAGGAAATTAAACGTTTTGAATTTATATGAAATGAATACTTATACTATAAATAGAGGTTAAAGAATAACAAAGTTATTTAGATTTTATTGTTAAATGTTTTGAATTTATATGAAATGAGTATTTATATTATAAATAGAGGTTAAAGAATAATAAAGTTATTTAAATTTTATTGTTTTTTGCATGTTTTAAAAATAATTAATATTGTAAAAATAGTAACTAGTTAGATTTTAAAATTAATATCAATTTTAAATTTTACATCAATTTTTTTAAAATTAATATTTAAATGTTTTATAACTTAATTTAACATAACAAGTAAAATATGAAATTGACTATATATTAAAATTTATATAGTATTAAAATTTATAATCATAAAACAATAGGTTAGACCACTTCATTTAAATCTTTTACTTAAAATGAAAATTTGAAGATATTAAATTAATTCAAGGTTAAATATTAATTTCACACAATTTATTTTGGGAAATCACCATATTGTGTCAATTAGAAAATGTAAGGTTTAAAATTTTTGGAATAATCTAATCTATGAAGAGGAAGACTCTTGAAATTGCATTATGCAAGTACAAGACTAACCAATTACCTATATATATGTAAAATTTAAATTTATAAATAAATTGTAACATATCAATTTCTTCACTTTCAATATATAACATTCTATTAAAAATAGTCTAGCTTCAATTTATAAATTCAAACAATTATACAATTTTATACAAAATTATAAAATTAACTTAACCCCATATATATAAAATATATATATAAATATATATATATTATATATATATATATATTAATAATAAAACTTATAACTTATTTTAAATAATTTATTTTCTTTATTTTATAAATAATCCAAATAATTTCTTAAAAAAATACATGTTATTAATCATCATACCTACTACTCATCTGAAAAATGAATAGTAAATTATACAACGTATATTTAGATGATAAATGAAACTTAGTCTAGCTTCAATTTATAAATTCAAACAATTATACAATTTTATACAAAATTATAAAATTAACTTAACCCCACACACACATATATCTAATTTAAAAAATTAATAATAAAACTTATAACTTATTTTAAATAATTTATTTTCTTTATTTTATAAATAATCCAAATATTTTCTTAAAAAAATACATGTTATTAATCATCATACCTACTACTCATCTTAAAAATGAATAGTAAATTATACATCATATATTTAGATGATACATGAAACTTCACCTATTATGTAGGTTTATGTAAATAGTAAATAAATTAGAAATAAATTAGAAAGATTGTAATAAATGTTGTTTTTAGAAGAAACTATATTTATTTTCATAGTGTAGAAAATAATTTGAGGTAGTTATTTTTTTAGCATTCACTACAAAATTTACATAATCATTGTTCAAAAATACATTCATAAAATTAGGAATAATAGGATGTTAGAGTTAATTAGAAGAATGTATTGTTCCAATTAATTTTTCTATATTAACTTAGTTTAAGTTAATGTTTGTTAGTTTGTAGCTAAAGCACCATTATCTTGTAAATTGATACCATTATCATAAAATGAGACTCTATTATATGTTATATGTGTGTTCTAATTAATAAAATCTCTAAGTGAAATAGTTATTCTATTTCTCTATGTTGTCTTTGTTTTATTTTGGTATCAAAGACATGAGGTGGTGTGAAATGTCAGAAACAATATTGAAGCATTGTCCATTGCCAGTTGTGCAAGTTGGATTTTCTATGTTGTAGCCATAGGTTCAGAAAATTTACTACATGCAGTGAGTATAAAACAAACCACACGAGGCATGTGATGTATGCAACTAGATGTAATATTTTTTACAAAGCTCATATAGTGCTTCCTATAACTCCCAGAGTGACATGGAGTACTTAGTGATAGTACTATTGTAGCCATTAAGAAACTATCCTCCACAAATACCTTTACACATTCTCCCACCTTTTTTTCCAGATCTAGGATATGGAGTACTTGATGATAGTATTATTATATCCATTAAGCAACTATCCTCCACAAATACCTTTAAGTTCTCCACGAATACTTTTACGCATTTTCCCACCTTTTCATCTAGATCTAGGAGATGGAGTACTTGGTGATAGTATTATTATATCCATTAAGCAACTATCCTCCAAAAATACCTTTAAGCATTCCCACACCTTCTCATCGAGATCTAGGAGATTTGTGAGGGAGTCAAGAGTAAATCTAGACATCAAATATGACCCCAAATTCTATAGCTCATAGTGAACGATAGACTCTTGAATCTCTATTGTGAGTTCTATTTGATGGGGAAAATAATAAATGATGGAATTAATTCCCTTTCCATTAATCAACAAGGAGTTTTTGGTAATCAGGATCATGATATTTTCATTCCATGAAGGGTTTGCATCACCCTCCAGAGTGACCGTCGTGGAGAACTTATAATGGGGATCGACCCATGGACCAATGGATGAGCTATCATTCTTATCTCTAAGATCATTTATTGTTAATTTTTGAGGTATTTTGACTAATTCTAATCCTCAATTGACTCAGTATTCCCATAGCTAGCATCCATGTAGTATTCCTTACCATAGAGGTTTGTATTTCTCGTTATTTGAAAATCTAGATTTGTTTTAGTAGCATTATGGTTTTCATCTCTGATTTTGCCTCTACAAACTTAGAGTAGTTTTGATAGATTTAGTAGTGCGAATTCCATAATCAGAGGTGTTAATATCATATTTTGGGCTCCTAATTTCTAATTTTGGTATCCTCCTAGGCATGGAAAATTTTAGGGGCTACTTGCAGTGGGTTAATTTTCCATGATTTTTCAAAAAAAAAGATTCGTCAATTTCCATTTTTTTATAAAAATGATTCGCCCAAGTTTTGCAATATAGAATTATTTTACCCTAGCTATTGCCACCATTATATAGAGAGTTATATTCGTCAATGTTTATAAACTTCAAGATAATTTTCCATCCTTAAAATTTTCCTTTCTCCTAGGATTTGCAAGTTCAGTAGCTGATTGCATGAAATTGTAATCGATCGATTGAATGTCGATTCATTATTTTGAATGTTTCCTTGATTGAGTGATTATGCTTAATCTATTCATGACCAACTTTTAATACACTATATCACAGAGATATCTTTCCTTAAGAGAGATTTGTTTTTTCGTGATCTTCTGAGCTCTTCAATATCTCTCCAACTAGAGAAACCCGTACCAAAATTTGTCAAAGAGGATAATTTTAACGAACAATTTTCTAAGGAGGTTGAAGCCTCAATGTGGAGCTAAGTTAATCAGGAAAAAGGAGAATGAGGTGTCACAACATTCATTGCATTTGAAGATCCCTAGAAGAATAGAAGGTGTGGATGGTTTTAATAGGTCTAACAATGAGATAAACAATTATGGATATCTCAATTGAGATAAACAATTGTAGATATGTGTAAGAAAATGGATTAATAGATTAATTATTATTAGATATCTTATTAGTTATTCCCTTCGCCCGAGGCTATAGCTTTCACCCCTCCCTAATTAATCTTAAATATTTTTATATGCATAACCAAAGCTCTAAGATTTTTTTTTAGTTATGTTTTTTCTTAAATTATTAAAGCAATTTTATCAATTTTGAAAAATGTATTTCTCATTTTTTGATTGGCATAGAGCACTTTGTGACCAAACAACCCTCGTGGTGTGCTTTTTTATTCAGTGCCTGACAAATAATTTAAAAATGAAAAAAATATTAATTTTGTACATCGTCATTCTATTCGTGAGTACTTTAACACTAACATTGACACTATATGCCTATTGTTTAGCCCAATGACTTCATAACCTTTTGCAACAATGCGAGAATCTCCTCTTCACATCTGCTAGCAATACCTCATGTGTCAGTGTGGCTAGTCTAATGGTGGCATAGAAACTTGCATGAATACAAGTAAAGAGCACATGTTTTCTTATTTGTTATGCTTAATTCTAGAGCCTCTTCTTCACATCGGCCAGAAATACCTTTTTTCCAGTGGCAATTTTAAGATAATCCTCACATTACCTGAACCAAAACAATATCAGTTAGTACATAAGAGGAGTTCATCACTAACATGTACTTTTTAAGTGAAGTACCTAGTTTTTCCTTCAACTTACTGCATAATAAAATCTCTAATTTGCATTATTATTTGGAGATATAACAAATAGAGTTCTCTTATCAATTGTAACATAATACATAGTACACACATAGTATACATAATATATTTAAACAAAATACTCATAACTTGTCTCCTATTCAGTTTATTCTTTAATTTATGATTCATTTTAACTCATCATTAAAACAATGTTAAGATACCATAATATTAAGTATGTAAGCAAAAAAATAACACACATCTAATGGTGATCAAATGCTTGACATTCCACCAAACCAAAAATTGTCACCAACAATTCCCCTCAAGCTCAAACCTTCTTGCATCCAGGAATCAACAACCTCTTGTGTTCCTGAGTAATTTTCTTATATATCTTCCCAACAATTTTTTTGTTAGCAATGTCCTACTTTAAGGGGTCCACATCCCTTAGTATCTTAGGCTTTTTATTAATTTAAGAAAATGTCTTTCTTTTTCTTTAAACTACACATTTCTCTCTTTCTATGCTTTTATTTTGCTTTTTGTTTTTCACCCAACTTGTCAATTATCTCTATCTAAGTTATTCATAAAATTTCTCTCTTCTATTATGCTAATTTAATTTAACATAATATTTCTCTCTAGTTATGTTAAATTATTAATATTAAATTATCCTTCGTTTTTGAAGAGAAGATTTTGGAAGGTACACTATGTGGACTTGACCACTTAGCAATTAATATTAAATTATCCTCAGATTTTGAAGAGAAAATTTTAGAAGGTACACTATATAGACTTGACTTACCACTTAACATTTTTTTCTAAAATAAGAAAAATATTTTATTACTCAAGTGCTCTTACCTATTCCCAAATAGTTTATTTACTAATCAAATAAAATTTAATTAGATAATCAAATTATAATTTCAATTAAATAAAATTTAATTAGATAATCAAATTATAATTTCAATCCTAAATTCCATAAGCATTAAAATAATAATTCATTACTTTAAAAATAATGATTCTTTAAAAAAAAAAAAATTTACCTAATTTTTATAATTTTTTAAATTTTAAAAAATGTAACTTACATTGTAAGTTTTTTTTAATATTGCTCTACATTTTATTTATATGCCTATACTATTTAATTGATGTGTATACACTTATTTGAAAGCAAGTTTCCTGATTTTTTTCCATTTATAAATCAAAATACTAAACAAGTAATAATATATATAATATATATATATATATATATATATATATATAATAAAATGATTTTTTAAGATATGTAATAATTTTTTTTTAATTTATTAAATAATAATAATAAAATATTATCATTGTCATAAATTTCAAACCCTGGTCAGTTTTGCTAATCTCATTGGGTCAAATCAACGAACGGAGGATAAAGTTACATAAAGATAATGGAAAACAACATCAAATTTAAGTTACCGTTTTTTTTTTTTTAAATTTGAGTCTGGTTTACGAAGATCTAGTGACCGCTATGTTCGGGGAAATAGTCTTCCATGCAAAATGCTTCAACAATGGAGTCTAATCTTGAAAGCAAAAAGGAGAATTGAAACCGCGACTTTTTAATAGATATATTTTAAGAACGGGACCTTAAGGAAATTAGCAGAGATGCTTTAAAAACGGGAAATTAAGGAAATTAGCAAACCTTCTAGGTTGAATTTAAGAATTTAATTTGAAATTAAATTTATTTTAAAATGAGATAATAATAAAATCAGAATGGTTAACCATGAAGATAAAGATGTTTGATAATTTACAGATAGATATAGATATTCAATCTTGTCTGTCAAATTTACAAGACAATCAAAATAAGGATGACTGCAAACTTACCGATAGACATTCAGGTCTTTGAAGCCTATGTAACCAGCAAAAACTTAGACATTCAGGTCTTTGAAGCCTATGTAACCAGCAAAAACTTACATATCGATATTCAGGTCCTAAATCCAAAATAAAGAACAAAATAATAAAATAGATGGTTCTTTTTAAACTTATGTTCATTGCAAATTTAGGGATATATAGAAATCTTATTAAGATTAGGAGAGGGTAAAAAAATTGACCCCTTTTCATTGTCACGCGTAAAAAATTCCAAAATTTACAATCATTATAAAGTTGCCTCATAGCTATGGCAAAAAAATTGACCCCTCTTCATTGCCTCAAAACATTACGATTTGTTTCATTTGTTGTTACATTAACATTGCGAGTTATTATTCTATTGATGATTGATTGAACCCAAGCAGCTGAAGTCTCTGTTTTACCGTCAGATGTGTTGTGACAGACGCATGCTACTCGATGAATACCATGGTAGGAGAGTTACTCGGATTCACGTGAACCTTACACGCCACATCCTCGAATCAATATCTCCAACCACAGCAAACGATGTGACGATCGCAGGCGCGGTAAGTGCGTGCTTTTTTTTTAAATCAATGGTCATAATTTTAAGTTTGTGATTGGTTGGAAGTAATACTTCCATGTGTTGTTGTCGGTTGTTATTGTAAGTTTCCATGTGTCAATTTAGAAGTTGTTGATTCCTATATTATGAGTTGGAGTTGTGTCATGTCTTAATGATAAATCCATTTTCTTAAGATCTAGATTTGTGAAAAGTTAGTAATTTGCGTCATATGCATATGAGAGTGTTTTTTGTTGTATATAATTTTCCTCTTTTTTATATTTTTCTAACATCATATCAGAGTTGGTATTGGTTTGACTCCCTCAAGAGAGGGCAAAAAATATGTGAGGGATCTTGAGTGGTATTGTCTATGTATATATTAGTATAGATGTGACAGTTTATTTTTAGCATGTGAAATTGTTTGTGATCCTTTGTGTAGATCCATTTGTTGTTTGAAACTTCTTTAAGCATCGAGAGATCCTTTTGTCATTTTGGTATATGTAAAGTTTTATTTGTTTTTATCTACTTGGAATGTGCAAAGGACTTAAATTCATGTCTCGATGGTTTTGTCGAGATGGTTTTGTCGAAATTGTGTGCATTGTCATATTATAAATCTGCGAAACCATGCGCACTAACTGTACATGCTGCTGCACTAATCTAGATCTAGATTTGTGTTCTCGGGTGGAGGAGTTTCAAGTGGGTAATTATATATGTCAAAAGTGTTAAAATTGGAAGGAGATCTCAATCAAGTGGGTAATGATATATGTCAAAAGTGTTAAAATTGGAAGGAGATCTCAATTTTTCGCTTCCAAGAGGAAGAGATCTCTGCCTCACATGTTTCTATTCCATCTTGTTTCTATGTCAAAATTTGGAGTTTGCATTTTAAACATATTCAATTTGGTCAAATCAATATGTGAGTGTAAGTTTGTTTGAATTGACCCCTCTAACACATGCTTCTTTGTGAATATGAGAAAACTCCAAGATAAAGATTGAACCAGAAGAACAACTTTTGACCTATGCTAAGGAGGGACATGGTGACTTGTCTATGACTGAATGAGAGTTGATACTTTGATGATTATTGATTTTGTAGTTGTGAAATGTCTTTGTCAATTAGTTTTCTATTTCTTTCCATTCTAATTATAAAGAGGGTTGGTGGTTCTTCAACTATAAGACCCCGTGTGCCAAACATCAATTATTGTGTGTTAGAAATGTCAAGTTGTTTGATCAATTTTTGAACACATTCAATATCCAAGCCACTATTCTAGCAATTGACGAATATCTGAAAGTGAAATATCTGATAGATGGTGGTTGGTGCATAGAATGGTTCATTACTTGATGGCTCTTATCACGGAAGCCCTGATGAGCCAAGGTGTCAATATTGTTTATCTTGCAAAGTTCATCAATGATGGTTAAAGACACTTAAATTTAGTGACTGCTGGAAGATGTGGTGGTGAAGTGGTGAAAGAGCCGTGTTTGCGGAATTACAAAGTGGATGTGATTGTTGATTAAGACTAGTCATACACAGATTACTTTTTGTTGTAATATGTGTTTTCAATGTTTTCCATATAAGCAATAAGGTAGGGGTTGGAAGTAATGCTTTGTGTTGTTGTCAGTTATTATTGTGAATTACACAACGTCAATCTAGAAATTTTTAAATTTAGTGACTGCTAGAAGATGTGGTGGTGAAGTGGTGAAAGAGCCGTGTTTGCGGAATTACAAAGTGGATGTGAGTGTTGATTAAGACTAGTCATACACAGATTACTTTTTGTTGTAATATGTGTTTCCAATGTTTTCCATATAAGCAATAAAATAGGAGTTGAAAGTAATGCTTTGTGTTGTTGTTAGTTGTTATTATGAATTCCACAACGTCAATCTAGAAATTTTTAATTCCCATATTAAAAATTGAAGTAATTTCATGTCTCCATCATAAATCCGCTTTCTTAAATTTGTTAAAATCCATAATTTATAACTTAAATATATGAATATGATTTATATCAGGTGTATTTTTTCTCTATCTTACTATTTGTTTCTAATATGATTTTCTTTCTTATTGTAATAAAATATTTTAGGAAGTTCCATCCACAAGGGATGGAGCCTTGTGTTATTCCTTTCACTTTGGAACACAAAACCTTCATCACCTCGCAGCAGGCAGTACAGTGATGGCTCAGAAATGTCTTGGCACGAAACTTGATTATCACGTCGCTGCAAAATGGGTGTTGGATGGCATCAGGGAGGGCCGCGTAGACCTCGTGCAGAGTGAATTTATTGTACTTAGAAGCGGAAGAAATCTTACACGTGTAACCCTTGTTGGCTCCGTATTCTTTGCATCTGTTGCATGTGTACGCCCGAAGACCCTCAAACAGCAAGAGCTCATGCTCATGGCGGGTGGTGTTAAACAATATTTGCTCTTCATCATCTCTGGCTGTTGGATTGCATTCTGCCATGAAAGAGAAGCAGTCTCAATTAATGACAGACCTATTTTCTCTCTCAGTAGATGCGAAGGTGCACGATATTGGAATCGCTGGGCCAGATTTATTGCTGCATCGATTTATGCGGAAAACAGATGAACGCTAGGGATATGGCTAATAAACAGAGTTTGAAATTAAAGAATTTAGAGTTTTGTGATCTATAATCTTGTTTGTGAAAATAATTTCGGCAAAATGACATAAAAATTATTTGTGGACGCGTTGCAAACTAACTAGTGTGGTTCATCGTCACGACAAGTTAGTGTAATTGGAATATCAAAGTATATTTAGACATGGTAGTATAACTGGATCTTTAAACATTTTAATCACTCCATATAAAATAATCACATTATTAATATTGACTTTGCATGTTATGAATTAATAGGGATTTTTGTAAATTTGAGTTAGAATTGTTAAATTTCAAAAATTTTATGTGTCTTGGACATTTTTGATAATGCTGAATCCATTTCAACTATCAAAAATACAATTTAAACACAGCCTCTACAAAATTGTTTAATTCTTTTATCTAAATTCCAATTTTTTTAATCATCCACCAATTCCTCCACGGTGGAAAACTCCTTTCAAATATGATATAGCTCTGAAATATTTAGTAAATTTGAGTGATTATCATATATATCACGACCTAAGAGAGGTTGGTATATGTTAACATCATTGATTTTACTTATAATAAATAAATATAGGTTAAAGAATATGAACGCTATTTAGTTTTGTTTTTTAATTTTTTCTTTAGATTTAAGAAAGAGTTAGTGAGAGTTAGATTTTTTTCCTTAGTGTTTTATAAAAAAGGTCAGGCTTTTATAGAAATGGTTAGTTTTATAATGATATCTAAATATTATAGATTAATTTTATCAATTTAAAATAAGTATAATAGTTATTTTTATTACATTTAATTAAACATTAAATTTTTAATTGATATTTAAAATTAGATTGATATCATTTATTATGAATTAGTCTTTTAGTTAGATTTTAAAATTGTGGTATTTTTTAGGTTAAAGAATAACAAAGTATATAATATTATGAATTTTTTTATGAAATTGAGTGTTTTGAATTTACATCAAATTAATTGAGTTTTTGTATATTAATATGGTGTCATTATGAAAGATTTGGTAAAATTGAGGATCATAATATATATTAAGTTAGTGGGTTAACACTTATGAATTAATCTTTTAATTACATTTTAAAATTGTGATAGTCTTTTAGGTTAAAGAATAACAAAGTATATTATATTATGAAATTGATTGTTTTGAATTTACATCAAATTAATTGAGTTTCATATATATTAATATGGTGTTACTATGGTCCATGGGGTTTTGGATTGATAGTGAATAGGTGCACTGTTAAGGCACTCCTTGCTATAGGTCACTGGTTCAAATCCCTGTGAGTGCTTACTTACCAAAAACAAATATGGTGTTACTATGAAAATTTAGTGAAATTGACGATCTATCATATCAGATTGTTGATAAGTATACGTAACTTATTTAATACATTATATTTAGATTATAAATATTTTAAATAGCTAATTGTATAATTATATAATATTATATATATATATTTTAAAAAATAATAAATATATATTAATTAATTTTCTTATTTTAAAAATAAATTATTAATTATTTATATTTATTAAAGAGAATTGAAATTATATTATTTTTAATTAATATTTCAATCAACTTTTAAAATTTGAATTAACCTCTTTTTCTTACTCATTGTGAATTAATATTTTAATCCTTAATCAATTTTAAAATTTACATGAACATTTTTGTGAATTAATATTTCAAATGTATTATAGATTAGTAAAAGAAACAATCAAAATATGAAAATTTTGAAATGTAGCTTAGTTAAAAAAAACAATTAAAAGATGAAATTTTAGCTTACTAAAAAACAATAAAAATATGAACATTTTGAAATGTAGCTTAGTAAAAAAAAGCAATTGAAAGAAGAAAAATTTGAAATGTTTAAATTTATATTAAAATTTAGTGGTAACTATATATGAAAATTGAGACGATACTAAAATTTATAATTATAATAAAATGTTAAACAATTTGATTTAAACCTTTTAACTTCACATGAGAATTTAAAGATATTAAAGTTTATAATTGTTAAATAATAATTTAATTTAAAATTAACTCTAAATTTCACATAGAAAAAAAAGGTTGAAGTTTGACATTTTATTAGCTCAAAGAGATATTACAAAAGAGTATTTCTTGCCTTATTGGTCTTTTTCTTAGGGAAACCAGACCAATAAGTTAAGTAAATGACCATGAGGTTGCGAAGAATTATGTTAACCATATTATCATGGTGAAGTAAAATTATAAGTGTGACACAAACGAATTCATCTTGTTCGATAATGGGTCTAGCCACGACAATCTCTTGCTTCCTTCTTCAAGTTCTTGAAACAAGTAAACAACAACAACACACAAACAAAATAATAGACAAATTGCAATTCAACCTACTTAACGGGTCAACAAGCATTAAGACATGGATATGTAACATTACAAGACATGTAGGAAACCAATCAATAGTTTCTATATTAATATCAAAGAGAGATTACAGCCATTCATCTTGACATTGCACTCTGCCTCTGACAAGACCGAGTTTCCACAGGCTTCTGCTAGCATTCCATGATGACTTCAAACAATAATAGTTTAAAGGCTCTTCCCTTTGGGCTTCACTCTAAACCAAAACGCACTTCTCCCTCACACAACTAGGTAGCTACAACTAGTAATAACTTGCTTGTCTACTCCAAAATAGTATCAACACTCAACAATAACTCTGCCAAAACTATCAACTATGACTATAACATTCATAGTAGTTTGTGCTTGGGAAGAAGGGAGGTTTATATAGGAAATATGGATGGGAGATGGATCCTCTTCTTATGGGAGAAGGACATATCCCTTGAGGTATTTCCATCATTATAGGGGAAAGGAACCCAAACTGTCATCCTCGACCCCATCCGGCCAAACCGTTTACTAGACTTCCATTACAGAGCTTTTAGATGTTAGCCTAACTCTCTTAAAAATCAATAATAAATCCAATTATCCAATTAAATAAATAAAATCCTTAGAATTCCTCAAACTAAGGAGTCTAAATTGGATGAGAGATTCTCTCCAAATAGCTCTCCTAAATTAGTGTGTAAGTTGAGAAATTGTCTCAACCAAGTGAGTCTAAGATAGATGCACTATCTTAAAACTACTTACTCATGTATTTAAATCTATTATTAAATTATTTGAATAATGTGAGTTACATGAGCATGAGAGACCACATGATGGCTCTCTGCCTTTTCCGCCAGTTAAATCTTTTGTGTGTTGATTTGTTGCACATATGGTTATATGGCTTTGTGATTCTTCTTCATGTGGTATCAGATCTGTAGTGAGATTAAAATTTTTCCTCTCTAGCATCTAGTTGTGACTGAAGTTTTGTTATACGTGCATATTAAAAGGAGTTGCAACTAAAATTGTAGCAATAGTTGTTCTTGATTACGTATGTATTCCTTGGCATAATTGTGCAAATTAGTGGAGGACTGGCGGAGGATTTAATTGGTGGACTGCCTGGTTAGCCAAAAGTAAATTTCAAACAATATGTGGATACATCACGGTCGATGAGCATGCTGGCCGTGCATTGTTTTATTATTTTGCTGAAGCAGAGAGATGAAAAAGATCTAAGAAGGTTGTGTCTGGTGCAGTCAGAATCAAGGCGTAGTTGACAGTTGGCCCTGATATTTGTTGAAATCTGAGATTGACATGGGTAAAGGAGTAGGAGCATTGGAGCCTATGTTGCTTAGTGGAGATGTTAGTCAAAGGATTCGATCTCGAAACCTATTGATGAGAGGAGATCAGGATCGCATAATTAACATTAGTAGGGGAAACACCTTTTAGTGCTTATAGACGGATTAGTTGTTGGAGGAGGCCATAGGGCATTGATGACCATACGAAGAAAAAGGCTAAATATCTGTGTACATCAAAGAAGGAAAAACATCAGTCAGGAAAAAAAATTTCATACAGAAGCCTTAAGTGTGTGATATCATTGACCCTTTGGACCTGCCATCGCATTTTGGAAGAATGACACAGAACTGTCACAGACAAGTGATCTATGCAGATTTTTTTGGTCATAAGTGGGCTTGACACAAGCAGACCTATGAGAAGACACTTTATAGCCATCCCATGAGTAAAAATACCCACTAAGTTAGACTGCCTTTTGTCTTGTTCCTCTTGTTTCCTATGTTTATCTCTAGGAGACAGTTCATCCTCTGTTTTGTTATCTCCCATTGTTATAAACTGCAAATTGCATTTACTAGACTTTCTTCTAGTTGGGTATTTCTGTCTATTGAGGAATTCCCATTGTGAAATAGTTGATCCATCTCCATCTTCAATTGGATGAACTTGCATTACTGCATTGTGACTACTATAGTCCTTGATTTCATTATGATACTGTGCAAAATCCCTTTGCTTTGACCTCTCACACTGCTTTAGCACCTTGTTGTTCAAAAATTCTACCATACGGAATTCCACCTGCCATTGAGACTCCCCACCTGGGGCAAAAAAGTCGGGTTGAGATCTATTGATAATATTGACCGTTTCAGGAGTGTATATATCTGAAGAATGCCAGCCTTCCCACTACCTTCAACTCATTTCTATCGGCTCATGAGACCACTCTATCTTCTCCTCCAGTATATAGGATCATTCCGTTTGTAAGAAAGCTCCTCCAACGAAGAAAATGCCAGCAATAACCAACATTGGATCAGTTACAGTTTGATGCATATGACTCTAACCGAGCTTGTCTTTTCAATTTTGTATTTATTTGACGCAACTGATTATTCAGTTGTTCCAGTTCAAATATTATTTGTCTTGCAGTCAAGCCTCCAATAGCAGCTCCTATCAGGGCTATACCAAAAAATGTAGGCATGTTGAACATTGATGCAGTATAATCTATGCATGTTTCAGCCAATGCATCGTAAGGGAATAGTAAACCCAAGACGAGTGCATCTAATGCACTGAATCTTTCTTTAGTAAATATTGACAATGATGTAATCTCTTGTTCTCCTTGATGTCATCTATTGCATTGGATAACTGGCAATTGCTTTCAGAAATTAGTTCTTCTGAGCTCCAAAAAATCTTTTCTGGAATTTTTTGAAAACTTGGGCAGCCTGAAATTGGAGAATAGATGCAATCTCTTTTTATGGGTGGCACCAACACATTGGTGATTGAATAGAGAGCTGAAAGGATGACGAGAAACCCATCTCCATTATGTACGATGACATTATTCAAACCATCAATAAAGTGATGAAGCAACTGCAATGCAGTGGAAGCGTGGTGGATAGATCTGTGCATACAAAGTCAAGGCTTGCAACTGTCAAGTGCATTTGAAAAATATCCAACAATTTCTAGTGCCCAAACAACGTTTTCAAAGCCGTGAAGCACCTAGCAAGAGTAGTTGTGATAGTTGTCCTGTCGGTGATCCTACCCACCAAGTGAACAACCACGCTGCCAGCGAAGTCATACACTCCACTCTCGAAAATCAAACCACTGGCTTTGAAAGCAGTAAGCCAACCATCTGGTGACCACACGCAATGTGATATCATAGGGTACATGAACCCCGTGAGAATTGAAATTAGTAATTTTTTGTCCTACACTCATTACGCGTGAATTTGTTTATAAATAGCTAGTGTTGTTTTGCAAGAGACAGCCCAACTTGGTCTCATAGACTAATGAGTAAGCCATCGTGGAGGAATGAAAAAGAAATGAAACAAAATGTGGTTTCAAATCGTAAGTGAGATGGGCATGTTTTGAATTACAAGTATTTTTTATTTTGTAAGTGTGGTATAAATTTTTGGAGTGATAAGTGAAAATTTTTTAAAGGGAAGCTCATTGTTGAATTTTGAAGAAAGCCTTTTAGTAGAGTGTACTTTTATTGTTGAAGACAAGTTGCTTCAAGGGGCTGTGAGATTGGCATTCTCATTGTTGGAGAAATTTCATTCATGCTGTTGTGAAAATGAAGTTTGATGTATTCCAGTGATTAATAAAATCATAATTCTTGTGGTGCTTGTGTCCTAGATCCACCCAAAATTGAATAAGGGGATCTTAGGTACACCATGCACAATGAATGCATGTGCATGACTTGAGTTCAGACTATCAAAATTCTTTATTTGTATTATTCTTAAACAACTACATGCACATAAGCAAGCTTAAGTATAAGAACACTTAATCAATCTCCTGTAATCAAGCTTAAGTACAGAAGCACAAAGCGTCACATCATCAACTTGATCAGATGATATTCCAAGCAACCACATTTTACATCATGTAATTAAAGAAATCAAGTTAAAGACACTACAAAATCAGGCATTTCAAGTCAAGACATCTCTGCATCAACATCCAATCAAGCTATCATCTACATCAACAAATTTTTTGTAGTAATTCAACAACAATTGTTTTGGCAATTGCACTTGTACTATTTTTTAATAAGCTCAATACAAAACTATAACTTACAAACCATCATTTGTAAGTTGGTTTGTAATCAAAGGCAAATTCAGTTGAATTGTAAGGGTGAATTCTCGGTTGTAACCGACACCCTAATTTGAATTGTTAAGGTGAATACATTAATTCAAGTAAGTCTTCAACTAACTCATCAATATCGAACTTGTCATTTGTCTCTTAGGTGCATTTTTGACAGTGTTCGATACCCTTCCTTTTTTAAAATATGCACATTCAGTGAGTACATTCAAGAAAGAACAAAGTGTCAGTAATCAATCATGCAAGTTAAAGAAAGCCATCTAGAAAGCAAGCATCATTCAAACAATCAAAGTAAGCGAGCATGAGAGAAAGCAAGTTTGAAATCAAATAATCAATTGTTAAAACAGGATCAACCAAGCGTGCAACAATCAACCATCCAGCAGGCGAGCGTGAGTTCAAGCAAGCAAGCTCAAGCATTCAAGCGAGTGAGTTCCAGCATGTTCACATGTTGAAAATCATTTAGTTGTTATAGATTCTTAATAATTTGATCCTCTCAACTGCTAAAGACATGGTGAACATCAACAAAACAACTCTCGCTGACATTCAAGTGCATATTCAACATGCAAATGAAACGATTGAGTTCCTTCAACTGGAGTCGCAACTACAGAGAAATCACTTGCAAGAGAAGCATGTTGCTTCCAAGTCTTTGACCAATCTAGAGACAACTGATTATTCGACTTCATTCATCCAACCAGCTTCAAGTGTTGAAGTTGTTCGAGTTCAACTTTCTTCCAAACCCATCATCAAGTCAACTTACATATCCCTGATTATTGAAAGCACATTTAGTTCATGAGTACTAGATTACTTGAACAAATCACCTTAGCAAGTTCTCAACAACTTGCAGACTAACATCAATGCACACAAACTGATCCGAAATGGATACTAAATCAAGAAAAAAAGGTATTACAGAATCATGTGCAGGAAAGCACCTATATTACTTAGTGTAACGAATCGAAAAGATTGCAAATAATATAGACAATTAATCAATCAGCCAACATAACAGACACACATAACAAATAATCAAGGAGTTCACCAAACTTCCTGGCTATGTCTCCTTGTCCAACTTTCAGTGTCAGCCTCTATATTATGTCTTCAAGAATAGATTTTACAGGTGTGAGCTCAATTAGAGCCATAACACAGCAAATAGTGATATTACACAGGGATTTCACTTGAAAATCTTGAGTTTAAAGAGTGCACAGACTCTCCCTCTTAGTGCCTCTGATCAAATATTCACTGCTATGTGTTTTATCTGATTCTCTATCTCAATCTGTCTTCTCTCTGACTTTGACTGTCTCTGTTCTCTCATTGGATGGCCTTTTAAGCCTAACAATGTTGTCAGTCTATCTCCCTGCTTGGGCTCTCTAGCTGCTGTCGAGCATTCATGAACTCAATGTTGAAATGCTCAGGGGAACAAGGCTGCTAATAGGATGAAATACTGGCGGGCATGGGTTGAACTGGTCATTTGGCCTTCCCCTAGCAAAATCCTTAAAACAATGCTTTTTTTGTCTCCAAAGGAAAGTACACAGGATACATAGAAAATCTGGCAAAAACACTTTCTATCGGACTTCAAATAATATCCAATTGCGTCCATAATCCCTATCGGGTCTAGCCTTTATCACATGTCACAAGGCATAGCTCTTTCATATGCCTGTGATCCCCCTCCTCCGCCAATCATCGATCGTCGATATAAGTGTATCGCATATTGTGGGGTCACAGGTCTTATGTAATGTTGCAACATTACACTCGCTAATCGTCGATCACCGATATCAACGTATCGCATATTGACCCTTTGCGATACTATGGGTCCGTTCCCCATTGGTTTTGTGCGATGCGATATTGTGATGCGATAATTGCAATCGCATATTGCAAGAACTCTTGGCCTATGGTAAGTCCTCCCTCCAGCAGTTTGCGATGTGATTCAATCCCATTCCGATGCTGATCTGCGCGCTTGATCAATGGTTTACGTGTCATCCCTGGTCGCAATCGCTTGAGGATAAGGTTTGATGTGCCGCGGGCTTCCTCTGATTTTAACTATGTGAAAATAAAATAAAAATAACCCTATAAAAATTAAACGACGAAAAAAATAAAACCAACCCATGGTATTCATATGAAACATAACTTATTTAAGAGGGGAATTATACTATCCTAGATACATCTTAGTTTGATATTGTATTTATATACATAATTATCTATAGAAAATGATGGCATTGAATCCATGTAGCCTATGAAGCTAAAAAATATTTTATGGATATGTTCGCGTTCCGAATTTGCATGGATCTATTGGGTGACCCTATGTCTTTTTTTATGTTTTGTCTCTACCGTTGAAAGGATGAATATATAAAGTGTATATATGCATAGAAGCTTTAGATCTTTGTGGAGGCTATTTAATGATTCAAGAAGGTGTTTTTAAGAAGATTAGGGTTAAGAATGATTGTGAAATGTACATAACCCATTCAATTGGCTTCTTTGATAATCACTAATATACATACTATATTCTCTTAATTTATGTATAATAATAAGCTATAGAAATAGATCTCTAATGCATCTAGGATGGTAGGTTTAGAAATGAATAATCTTAGCTATAAAAGTGAGTTGGGGTGATGGGAGGAGGTGTGAGTTGGGGGTGATGGGAGGAGGTGGTGAAATATTAGATAAAATGTAATTATTACATTTTTATATACTATTTGTGCCTACCTTCATCAACATTTCACTATGTTTCTCATATTAGGTAAAATATAATGCTATCATAATATATTTTACCCAATATTTCCCCTCAATTGGTCCATTTTTTATTGTAATTTTTATTTTTATTTGAAGTTTAAAAATAAACAAACTCAACTATAAAATTAGCATGGTTGAGGGAAAATATTGAGTAAAATGTAATATTTAGGCTCCAGTGACAAAAAATATTAAGGAAAACGTAATAATATTACAGTTTAATTATTAATTCCGGCCAGCCACATTTCACTCGGCTGGTAATAAATATTGGGTAAAATATAATACTATAATATCATATTTTATCCAAGATTTTGATCCACTTTTTATTGTAAATTTTATTTATATTTAAGGTTCATAAGTGAACTTAACTCCTATATAAATATTTGATCCTAGTATGGTAGATATGGTGTAATGTTTAACATTATGACATGGTCAAAATAAAATAAAATTAAAATTCATAAAATAAAATAAATAGTTATATTTTTATTTATAATTAATAACTAAACTAGCCTAGATCCATACTACCTATGGATCTACAAAGCAATGAAAGAGACCAAATTCCTTGAGATGCAAACCTCTTTTAAAGTGAAAAGAGATTTTATCCCTTCCAAGGCTTAGTAGATCCAAAATTAAGATGGATCTTTGAGTTAGTTTTTATTGTTTTTTTAATTTGACAACAAGGGATGTATCATGAAGTAAGAGTTTATTCATTATTGTAGATTTATGCCTAGTGACGCTTAATGATCATTTAATTTATATGGTTGTACTAGTGGTAGTGTATTGGAAATCCGTTTTTTGTAGGAGAACAATTCTTAGATGGTTGTGAGATGAACAATTATTAGATAGTTGCAAGATGCTCATATGAGTGCAATTTTCAAGCCCCAATGCCTATTTTTCCAACCATTTTTCAAATTTTTAGTGCATAAGTTTTTGGAGATCATTTTTCATGAATTTTTTTTCCTTCAATGATCGAGGGTTTCTAATCGTAGCAAGGTTCCATCATGAACTATTACTATTGTATCGTTTGGGAATTCAACACATTATGCAGTGGAAGGTAGAGAGGTTGAGTTCATCAATCTCAAATCTACGCCATTAAGAGCCATATTTACAACCTCAATTAAATTTATTTCATGTCCCTCATCTCTCTCTCTCTCTCTCTCTTTCCCCACATATGTTTCCCTCCTATATCCCCCTCTCTCTCCATATTCATGTATGTTTCCCTCCTCTCTCCCTTTCCCTATCCCTTTCTCCCTCACCTCTATCCCCCCCCTTTCTCTCTCCCTTTCCCTTCCCATATTTCGATTTCTTTCTTTATCTTCATTTCTTGACACTCTCTTTCACAATAATTATTTCCCCCCTCTCTCTCCATAATTCTCCCTCTCTCCACCCCTTTCCCTAACCCTTTCTATCTCTCCCCTTGTAACAACCCCTCCCATATCTACCCACTTTCACCGACCTGCTAGAGTAAGCATGAGCTGAGGGTTACTATGACATGACTCAACCTCCTAGATCACATTAAGGAAATGGAGTCGACATAATGAAACCTTACTGACCTTCCTCATGAGCTACATGACCCATATGACCTAAACAACCACTCTAGGTGCCCAAACCCTAATCTAACTTACATTTTTAGTGATACGGAATCCCAGTATCTTGCATAATAAGGTAAGCTAGGGACTATAACCCTCCAGTTGTATGGATAACCCTGCTTCCCAGTGACAACGGTCTAGATTTCCTAGTTTTGAGCATGTGACCCCCAAATCTAAGCCACATTTTTAGGGCTAGTATCCAAACCTCTGCCCAAAACTTGATAGAACTTTTCAGAATGATGAATGACACAAGGAAAAATCCATTAATGAAAAACTTAGTCAAGAAATTTACCTATCTAGGCCTAACCATGATAGAAATTTTGTCAAACACATTGTGAAAATGTAATCTACAGGTCATGAATGCATATTTAAAAATAGGGGTCTAATACTTATATGAGAATCATTAAGAAGGTCTAATGCCCTCTGGAAATAGCTACAATAAAATTTATTAGGTCATGCATTCAATAATCAACCATTTACCACTCAAAACATGATAAAATCCATAACTAGAATTTGTCATAAAACCATGCTTATAACCAACATATAACCAAAATACTAAGAATGATAGAACAACCATAAAAGCCA
>APFE030387270.1:186053-249566 GCA_000404065.3 Pinus taeda
TTAGAAAAATACTTGTACTTTTTAATCTTTTATAAAAATTCAACAATTTCAACTTCATAAGTCTATCGACCTCCCTTTATACATTTTGGGACAATTGCTAGTTTATAACCATTAAGTGTGTTATGAATAAATGAAATGATTGTTTTTAATAAGTTGATAAATTTATAACCATCCTAAACTGTTTTATTAATAAATCAAATGATTTTTTTTTTTTGTAACTTACGTTTATAAATCTTCCCGTGTAAATTAAAACGTTTATACAAAATACTTGAATTAAAAAAATATAAGCTAGGAATTGTAAATGGTGCAACCAAAAACTAAATCAAATTAGCATTTATCCTCATTAAATCGAACTTTAAGTGTAAAGAGGATCTGAACTAAACCACTCAGCATAGCAGATACACAACCACGTTGAAATATTGAAACGTGGAGAATGGTTCTAAATAATTTAAACTGGCGGTCGATTGCCTCTGAAAAGTGCTTAATTACTGCGTGAAACAATGGAAGTTTTTGAACCCTTGATACATGGCATAGGGTCGTAAACTGATATCTCCCCCGTGAGCGGTGGCGTTGTTAAAATCTCTTCTGAGATCAATATATGATAGAAGCCTCCAATAATTCTGGAGGAAATTCCGCTGTACAGTTTTTCGACTGATTCAAAGAATGAAATTTTCTCCACGTTGAATTGTGAAAAAAATTTATGCCGCACCCAGATTTTGCAGCACAAAATTCAAACCTTATACAGCCTTAATGCCTTGGGTTGATTACAAGAACCCCGTTGTTTCCAAATTCCATGTCGCAGAAAAATCGCTGTCAAAGGACATGTCCTGGCTCACAAAATCTCTGTTCATATAGTATTGCAGCTCGCTCGCTTCACAGCCATCCTCATACAACTCGAACTGCTGATGAATTTCGAAGTCGTCCTCGAAGTGCCAGATTTCACTAAATGATTTAAGAGCCGGACTTTCCGGCAAACCCTCGGACGTTTCTTTGGGAGATTGCCGGATTTCAGCCTTAAAGTCCAGAGCAGGGTTCGGGGGGATGCCGAGCTCATTGTCTGACGCGTCCAGAAGATAAACCATCTCAGCCCCCGAGGCAGAAGCAGCTGAGCTTATGTCAAATGTAGACTTTGTTCCGTGCTCGTCCGAAGTTAGGGTTTCCCCTTCTTGGCCGCTAGAGATATCCGAAGACGCCGAGTTATTCCCAGAGTTTGACGAGGGATTAAAAGTGAAACAAGGCATGGCAATCTCTTCCTCCAGGCTTTTCATGACTCCATTTATGTCATCCTCACTGGGAGCATACTCCTCTTCTTCCTGTGATAGGATATTGTCTAATACCAGCAAAGGACACAACAGGTCTTTCTCTTCGCCGTAGAAGCGTTTGGCCTCCCGGATGTGAGATGAGATCGGCAGAGCTTCTGACTCTCGGCCGCGCTTTTTGAGTGCCTGAGACATGATTGAAAGACGGCCCGGAGATTCGAGCACGGAACGCAGAGGTGTTGCAAAAGACTAGATGAGGATGATAGTTCGGAAGAAATGCTTACTGCTCTATAAAAGCCGAAATCGATAACGGAGCGAATACAATAGGAGTGGAGATAAGGCTATGTGTAGCATCAGACGGGAAGCTAGATACAATATCTCTGTTCGAATTGGGGGAAATTGAAGAGTCTGGCATGGGAAGGGTCCTTGCAAAATTGCTGAGGGCGGGTATGACTCCTCGGGTTCGCCATTTGCCATATTTAAACACGACCGAAGCCGTAGCTTAATTCGCGGATGTTATATTTTCATACAATTAGTGCAAACGTTTGTGTAGGATGCCCATTTGGACCCAACATCTCGAATTTTCTCGAATTTTCAAGCTGTCCAACAGTCCAAGAATACCTTTGGAATAAGATTCTCCACTTAACCGTAAGTTTCACTGGATGAAATTTACGAGATGAAGGTTCAAATCTTATTGAATATATAGATGACCTGTTATGTCTAGAAGAGTAGGCAACCCTATAACAGTTATCTCTGTTCTTGTTGACACATAAGTTTCCAACTATTGTGCTGTAGCTCTTGAATCTGTTCAAGATAACTCTCACCAATTATTAGTTATCCTAAATTAAAAAAAAAAAATATTCTCCACCTCACAGCTGGAGGGTGGTAAGAGGGTAAACATGAATCACCGAACTACGACTTGGCCCGCGTACCTTTTCGTTGGTGGGTGGATGGCAGCGAGTCATTGGTGACCGGTGATTTAGTTGAGATACCTAATCTTCTACTTCATGTTTAAACTAAAATAAAATAATGGATGAATTTAGTTTGGAAGGAAGGTTTACCACACATGCTGTAGACTTCACACTTTTGACGGGAATTTATTGATTAAAAATTTAAATTTTTCAAAATCACTTTACTTTTTATATTGAAAGTTTTCATACTCAAATATTTGTGTACGGTGAAGCAATACGATAGGAAAAAACATAACTCAAAGTTACTTAACTTCAGTAGATTTTCAGAATATTTCAAATGAGGAAACAAAAAAATTAACTTTTTCAGGTTTATTCTTTTACATTTTCAAATTTTTTTTTGGATTTTTTCTTTTCACATCAAAATGTCTTTAGTTTTTTACCTCATATCCATCCGATTCCCACTTATTCCAAAATATTATTGAAATCAACATTAATATTAGTTATCTATCTGATTTCAAAATATCATATCTATTTAGGGATGGAAATTGATGGGTGAATTGTTTGTCATGGCCTGATTTATATGTTAAATATAATTTAAAATTTTATAAAATTGTCAAATAAAACTATCAAATTTAAAGACACAGTCTATTTTGAAATTCCAGCTCTCTATTTATCCAATTTTAAAATATTATTAAAATATCATATCTATTTAGGGATGGAAATTGATGAGTAAATTGTTTATCATGGCATGATTGATATATTAAATACAATTTAAAATTTTACAAAATTGTCAAATAAAACTATCAAATTTAAAGACCGAATCTGTTTTAAAATTCCAACTCTATATTTACCAAATTTTAAAATATTATTAAAAACACTGTTTTGAAATTCCAACTCTCTATCCATCAAATTTTAAAATATTATTAAAATCAACATTAACGTGAGATATAAAAATACCATTACCTGCCCTCACGTGACATCTCCGACCATACATAGCGACCATTTCGTCCTAAGGTTCCGTAATCAGTGTAATTGGGGTTGGTTGACAGAAAAGCACTCATAGGCCGCGACCAAGAGCCCGGGCGATGATACCGCTGACCTCGATGGATCAGCTAACCCTCCCGATCGATTGTCGTCCCCCAGTCCAATTGAATGAAACAAAAGGACCTGCTACCTCTGGGTCCTGCCAGACACGGGCGACCGGTAGAGAGATGTGAGGGACACGCAGATGTGAGAGATGCTAGCGACATGACATATGAGATGACGAAGCTCGAGGATTGTGCTCCAGAAATATCGTATCCGAAAATAAGGATAGAGAGGAATTAATCAACTCCATCATAAATATTTTTTATTTTTTTTAAACCTGAACCAGGAATATAAATATTTTTTTCGAATATAAATAATTTTTTTTGTGAGTATCAACATGAACGAAGTCGAATATAGATAAAATTATAAACCTTGCGGTAATAACATGAAGTCTTTTCTTTGCCAGTAAGCTTACACATTACTACCAGATTTACGATGAAATTGACGCATACGTGAACGCATTATTAAGTAGAGGCGAGGCGCTACTTGCATGTATAATTCGCTCAAGATAAACACGCAGGCATTTCATAACATGCCGTGCGGTGTCATATAATTCGTATACTTGCTAATTGTGGTAGGATAGATGTAATCTATGTTTTTTTTTTTAATTTACTAGTTTTTATTGGGAAATATCCTTACCATAATTAAAAGGTTATAAGGTTATAGTATAATTATTTTAGTTTTAAAAAGTTTTATTTTATAATATATTTTTTATTAATAAAAATTAATAAATTTATAATTTGATTTAAAATTTTATATAATATAATTAATATTAAAAAAAAAAAATATTAAAATATTAAATTTATTTATAAAAACAAAATCTCATTAAAAAATATTTTGATTCATTCCCACCAAAAACTCTAAAAGCTAAAACAATCCACGCATAAAAAACTCAAAATGCACAGAATTCATGTACCTCGTTCTATGAGGCGAGCCATACCTTTTAGTTTTTGTTTCACAATATGTTTTGGTCAATTCTGGAATACTTCGTAATATTTAAAATATGAACTATGTAATATTTAATTTCAAATAAATTACTCGTAGTTCTGTTGGACTTTACGTCTAGTATATTTTTTATTAAATTAGTATTCTATATATACTAACATTATTACAGTAATAAAAGTGGTTATATTGTATATACCTTAAGATAATTACGTTGATTATCATATTTACAATCACAATACTAAATAACTCTATAGATATACATCTACTACAATAATAATTATAAACTTTAACATTATGAAACCCAAGATGAAACAACTAAAATTAATATATTAATAATATAAAAATCCAATATAATAAATCTTAAGAATATAAACAAGTTTAATCTATTAAACTTTAAGATTATAAAATCTAAATTAATATTATAAATCTCAAAAGATTAATATTAGAAACCTTGTGATTAATATATTATAACTTTATATTAAATATATTATAGACCCATAGATTAATATATTAACTCTAATGATTATAAACTTTACCATTATTATTATAAACTCTAGGATTAATATTATAACCACTAAAAATTATAAAACGGTAGGATTAATATATATAACATTAAGATAAAAATATTATATATTAATATTGTATGTTAATAGTTACATTGAATAATATAAATCTTATAGTAGAATTAATATTTTAAATCTTAACATTATTATATTTTTAGAATATTTCTTATTTCAACTTAAGGTGGATAAGGATTGTTGACTTGTTTTATTTTAAATTTTTAATTTGATGGCCTAGATTGATGGACTTTTTAATAAATTTAAAAAATTAGATTCATGCCACATGGTTCCCTACCCACCAATTTCCTAGTGATTTCAGATTATTCCAATTCTAATGAGTTCATATTCTAATTAGATGGGGAAATTAATATATAAGCAAATTTTATATAGCAAAATTGTCCATTTTACAATAAGATGTGTAATTCTTTTTTTTTTTCAAATTAAATTAGATTCGTGCCACATGACTCCGGCCCACCAATATCCTAGGGATTTGAGATTATTCCAATTCTAATAATTTCATATTCTAATTAGTTGTGGAGATTAATATATAAACAAATTTTATTAAACCAAACGGATTAATAAATCCAATGGATTAATATTATAAACATAATGGATTAACAATATAAATCTAAAGGATTAATAAACCTAACAAATTGTTGATATTATAAACTGAAGATATTAACACTAAAAATCTAAGGGATTAATATTATAAACCCTTCCGGTTGATATTATAACCGGAGGGAATAACATTAAACCTAAAATTTTAACAAACCCAAAGGATTAATATTATAAACTAAAGGGATTAATAATATGAACGAAAGAGATAAATACTAAAAACTCAAGAGATTAACAAACCCATGGGATAAATATTATAAAAGCAAGGAATTAATAAACCCAATGGATTATTAATCTTATAAACCAAAAGGTTTTATATCATAAACCCTAAAGATTAATATAATAAACCTAAGGGATTAATAATAAAACCCGGAGGAATTAATATTATAAACCCTTGGGATTAGTATTACAAATCCAACGAATTACTAATATTATAAACCCAAAGGATTAATAAACTCATGGGGTTAATGTTATAAAGCAAGGGATTAACATTATACCACATTAATATTATAAACTTAAGGGATTAATATCAAACCCTATGATTTATATTATAAACCATATGATTGATATTAAATCCTATGATTATAAACCCTATGATTAAAATTATAATCTCAAGAGATTACAAACTTAAGGTATTAATATTAAAGCCTAGTATTAATATTCTAACAATGGATTATAAACCTTGGAATCAATATTAAACCCGAGGACCTTAAGATTAATATTATAAACCCTGATATTGTAAACCCTAACATATTATTATACATATTAGGGATTAATATTATAAACCTAAGCGAATAATATTGAACTATAGGATTAACATTATAAACCAAGAGATTATAAACCCTAGAATTAATATTGTAAACCTAAGGGATTAATAAACTCGAGAGATTAATATTATAAACCCTAATATTATAAATTATAAACTCAATATTAAACATTTATTTTATAAACCCAATATTTAAAATCCCTAATATTATAAACATAATATTTAACCATAGCTTCGTAATGTAAAAATGTGATATTGAAAAAATTCCATTGTAGTGGAAAATTGCGACAATGATTGTGAGATTGATTGCCATATTGAGTCCATGTTTATCACAATGAGATGTTGGATAGATTTTTTAAAAACAAGGGATTATAAACTCAAGATAAAGGGTTTAATAAACCCAAGGATTTAATATTATAAATCAAATGGATTAATATTAAAACCCAAGGGATGAATATTAAATCTCTAAGGAATTAATATTGAAAACCCAAAATATTAGTAAAACCAAATGATTAATATTATAAACCCAAGGGATTAATATTATAAACCTAAGACATTAATGAGCCCAAGGGATTAATATTCTAAGCCCAAGGAATTAATACCAAAGCCTAGGATTAATATTAAATCCTACGAATATAAACCCTAAGATTACTATTATAAACCCTAAGATTGTAAACCCTAATTTATTATTATACATATTAGGGATTAATATTATAAACTCAATGGATTATAAACCCTATGATAAATATTATAGACCTTATGATTATAAACCTTAAGATTATAAACCTTAATATTAATATTATAAACCCAAGGGATTAATAAACCTAAGGGGTTTACATTATAAACCCAAGGAATCAATAAACACAAAATATTAATATTATAAACCCTTGAGATTAATATTATAAACACAAGGGGTTAATAAACCCAAGAGATCATTAATATTATAAACCAAAGGGATTAATATAAAATCTTAGTATTAATATTTGGAACCCTAAAATTAATATCATAAACCCTAATATTATAAATTGTAAATTCAATATTAAAACTTTATATTATAAACACAATATTAAAAATCCATAATAATATTAAACCCTAGGTTAATATTGTAACAATCCTACGTTGAATAAATTGCAATGTAATGTAACATTGCAACAATGCTTGTGAGATTATTTGTCGTATTAAGACAATATTGGTCATAATGCGACGTTGGATATATTTTTGTAAACCTAAGGGATTAATATTATAAATGAAAGGGAGTATTATACCTAAGTGATTATTAATATTATAAACCCAAGGAATTAATATTATAATCTAGAGAGATTAATATTATAAACTCAAACGATTAATAAACCCAAGTGATTAATATTATAATCCTTGGGATTAATAAATCCAAGGTATTATTAATATTATAAACTTGTTGTAATGTTCAACAAACCCTATTTTAATATATTATAGATTCCTATGAAATTTATTATATTAAAATAGGGACCCTTAGTTTAAAAAAAAAAATTGATTTTTTTTCTTTAACAAACAAAAAAATTAAAAATAGAAAATGATCATAAATAATGTCAATAAAATCCTATAATTAAAGTTTAATAATTAGGATTTTTAATTAAAACCCAAGTATTAAACCTTATAAAAAACCAAATTATGAATAGCCCCTGAGTCCCAGATCATACTTAAGATTTTAAAACCCTAAGTATTAAAACATGGGTTATTTAAACAATTTTTTTTAAATAATCAAAGTTTCATCCTTTACCGCTCCCGACATTGCAAATGAACAATACACTAAGGAAAATCCACTTCGATAATTCCATTTGCGATTGCGATATGATATTGGACCCGACAGGATTGTAAAAAGCACTTCATTAAAATCCCGCATTCACGCAATCAGAAGAACCATTGCCCAAGTGTTGTTACCTATCTCTTATGTGATTGCGATATGTCGGACCTAACGGAGTCATACACTCTAGTTGATAAAAACTCACGTCCGCACAATCACAAGTTCCATAGACTTGATGCCCACGCCACCGATTGCGATATGTGATTAGCCTGGACCCGATAGGATCATAAATTCCATTTCATACATCCCCCACATCCGCACAATCGCAAAAGCCACAAAAACTCTTCTTCGAACGCCAATTGTGATATGATTTGAGAAGGCCCCCTTTGGGATTTGTTTGGAGTACTCCCGGTCTAAAACGCAATTGCAATTATTTTGAGTTCTACCCCCTAGATGAACGACAGAGAAGATTTCAGACCCCCCTACACTCAATTTTATGTTTCACAAAGGGGGGTCCGAAAAGTGGTTTTTTCATCCAGCCCTATATCTACATGTCACTCCTTTGTCCTTTCGAACTTCCCTCTTCACAAACCACTTACCACTTTGAACCCCCTCCAAAAAAACACTAAACGTCCCCTTTTCATCAATGTTTGTTTTGTGATCTGCAATAAGGCCCTTTCCATTGCCATGTCATCTTTCCACATATATCTACCACGTCATAGTGATGTCATCATCACATCATCCCTTACGTCATCCCACATATCGCAAATCGCAAGTCTTTCAACCACTCCTTATAATATGTCATTCAACTGTGCTTGCGATATCTCTGTGTTTTGTGATTTGCGATAAGATCGTAAAGTACGCCTCTCTTATCACAGACCTCACTCCACATTCCTCTCCATGATGGTTGTGTTCGGGATTTATTACGCTCTACTTTTTTTCCTGAGTTCTTGCAAAACGTGATTTGTTTCAAATGAAACTAGCTTATCAGTATCATTTATTTTCAGTTTATCGATTCTTGTTTTTCGTGTTCAGATTCATGACAGAAGAGAACATCTATTCTGATGAGTGACAGTTCAGTTCAAATAGATGGACAAACATGCAGATAATTCGATGGAACAAACAAAGCCTGTGAAGACAACAAATCACATTTAGAAATTTCTACCAAAAGAGTGTTTTTCTTTAAGCATTATGGAAGGGATGTGTTTAAATTCCCTTAACACTCTGCACAATATTTAAGCTTACTTGTTGTATGAAATTAAGGTCCTGAGTTTTATGAAGAAAGGATTATGAAAGCTCGCACTATTGTACTTTCATACTTTTCTCAATTAAACGACTCGAACATTGTTTAATGAATTTTCATAAAGAATTTTGAGAATTTGCATTTATGTACTCCTGGAATCATCTTTGTGAGAAGGACTAAATTGCTGGTATTTCTCTTATAAGCTGAGCAACGTGCATTTGGGATTTCTATCTTTGTACCTCTGTTTTGTTCATAAATAAGTGGTGAATTTAACTTTTCAGATTGCTTATTACATGTTATTTAAAGAACGATGTTACATATATTCATTTATGATCATGCTTCCATTTATATTTATAGATACATGTTAACCAATTTTCTTTGATATTCTAAATATGATATGATTCATACACATTATTTTGATTGACAATTTAGTCAAAACAATCATCTTGATATATTTTCTTTTCCATTGGTGTTTGAGCAATCTATACTGTCGTTTACTAAGGAAAATCATTATAGATCGCATCTAGATCGATGTTAAACAATCCTGGGTTATAGAGTAAATTAATGCATATGTTTTCCATTTGATTCGTTGCTGCAAATCCATCTATTTCACTCCACTATAAACATTACACATTCTTTCAATCACCTTTTATTGGGAAACTCGTCCCATACAATCCAGTTGGAGCCACTAACTAAATGGAAAAGGAGTTGTCTTAAGGTCCAAACCGGGTGGTTTTCCCTTGTGTTGAAGCAACGGTTTTCGAGGCCTCAACACTTTTGGTGATAGAAGGAGGGCATGAGGACTATGAATGGAGCTTAAATCCAATCCAAAAACAAAAATCCATTCCAAGAGTCATTTCCCTTCCAAATCTCCTACAACTTCTAGATCCCCTCCAGAATCTCCTACTTTTAGATCAGGAGTTGTACAATCACCTCCCAAGTCTCCTAGAATACTTCCTAAGGTAATCCCTATGGATTATACTCTAGAATCACCAAACATTATAGCTTTGATAAAGAAATTGGAAGACGTCTCCATTTTAGTAGAAAAACCTAAATCATCCGAAGTTTCTGAAGGAAGTATTACTTGTATTTTTCATGGAACAGGTGTTTTGACTCGGTCTCGAAATGCAAAACTTGGCATCTCACCAATTGAATTTCCTCTCCAATCCCGTTGAACTAAAATTGCTATATCAGATTCCCAAACATCTACTAGTCATATTACCTCATTCTCTCATTCACAAACATCTCCATTTATTCCTTTTTCATTTCCTTTTTCTCTACCGATCACTTCATCTATTTCCATTTCCTCTACACAAATGATTAGTGCTGCTTCAAACAATACTATCACAGTTGCCAGTTCTTCTTTTATCACATCCACCTCCCCAATTGTTATAATGGTAGCTAGACCATGGTCCAATCAGGGAGTTGTTCAAATGTGAGAACCACTTCATCCTCTACCAAAACATCCTAAAATATGGCTTCCCAAATTCAATCCTGATGATGGGTTACCTACTGAAGAACACCTTCATAATTATATGTTAACCATAATTATTAATGGGGTAGTTGAAGAAGAAGTTGTTGTTATATTATTCTCGTACACTCTTACAGGATAAACAAGGTCTTGGTACTTTTCATTAACAGCCAACTCTATTACTAGTTGGGATATTTTTGAAGAACAATTTTTGACTAAATTTGGTACCTAAATGGAAAAGGAGTTGTCTTAAGGTCTGGACTGGGTGGCTTTCCCCCGTGTTGAAGCAAAGATTTTTGAGGCCTCAACAAAACCATAGGATAATATTAGAAACCCTAATATTATAAATTACAAACCCAATATTAAATCTTTAATATTATAAACCTAATATTAAACCCCAATTTTCTAATGTAGCAATGCGACGTTGAATAAGTTCCATTGTAATGTAACATTATCACAATGATTGTGAGATTGATTGTCGTATTGAGACTATGTTGTTGCAATGCGATGTTGGATAGATTTTTGTAAACTTGAGGGATTAATATGATAAACGCAAGGGATTAATAAACCCAAGGGCTTATTAATATTATAAACCTAATGGATTAATATTATAAACCCTTCGAATTAATATTATAAACCCAAGTAATTAGTAAACGTAAGGGATTGTTAATATTATAAATTATAAACCTAATATTAAACCTTAATATTATAAACCTAATATTAAAAAGTTATAATATTATAAACTTAATATTAAACCCCAATTTTCTAATATAACAATGTGACGTTGAATAAATTGCAATGTAATTTAACATTACGAAAATGATTATCAAATTGATTGTTGTATTGAGATAATATTTGCCGCAATGTGACATTTGAGATAATATTTGTCGCAATGTGACATTCGATATATTTTTGTACCCTTCCAATGTCACAGTATTAAATCCTAATATAAAACCATAACATTATAAAAACCAATATAATAAGCCCCAATATTAATATTATAAACCCAATATAACACCCTACTATTATAAACCCAATATTAGAAACTTGAATATTATAAACCCTAATATTAAACCCCAATTTTACAATACTGCAATGCGATGTTGAATAAATTGGAATGTAATGTAACCTTGCGACAATGATTGTGAAATTGATTGTTACATTGAAACAATATTTGTCACAATGCGATGTTGGATAGATTTTTGTACCATTTTGATATCGCAATATTAAACCCTAATACAAAAAACTATCATTATGAAACCCGATATAGTAAACCCAAGGGATTATAAACCTTAGGATTAATTTTATAAACTCTATGATTAATATTATAAACCCAATATTAAAAATCCATAATATTGGAAACCTAGTGTTATTAATTTTATAAACCATATGATTAATATTATAAACCCAATATTAAAAATCCATAATATTGGAAACCTAATGTTAAACCTTGGTTTCTAATATAACAATACGATGTTGGAAAATTACAACTAATGTAACATTGTGACAACAATTTTTCACATTCATTGTCATATTGAGGCAATGTTTGTCTTAATGTGATGCTCGATAGATTTTTGTACCATTCCAATGTTAGAGTATTAAATCCTAATATAAAACCCTAAATTTATAAAACCTAATAGAATAAACCCCAAGATTAATATTATAAAGCATAATAGTGAACTTAATATTATAAACCCAATATTAAACATAATATTAAACATAATATTATAAAATCAATATTATAAACCCTATCATTAAACCCCAATTTTGTAATGTCGCAATGTGATGTTAAATAAATTGTAATTTAATGTAACATTGTGACAATGATTCTCATATTGATTATCACATTGAGATAATATTTGTCGCAATGTGATGTTGTATAGATTTTTATACCATTCCAATGTCATAATATTAAACACTAATACAAACACTTAACAATATAAAACTCAATATAATAAACTTAGAAGATTAATAAACTAAAGATATTAATATTATGTTACACTCTTATATTAATATTATATTAAACCATAGATTAATATTATAAAGCACAAAATTAATATGGTTAACCCTAGCCATCCACTATAAATCTACATAATCAACCACAAGCATCTATTATGGTTGAATCTAAATATCATATTATATTGTAATAGACATAGACAATATAGAATAGAAAGTTGTAATATTCAAAATATAACTAATTCTTTTTAAAGCATTGAATTTTTTTTATATAATAAAATACATTTCAAATATTAAAATACATTTAAAATATTTATTAATTAAATTGAGTTTATTTATTTTAAATATTAAATTGAAAATACCATATTCTAAACACCTTATTCTTAAAGAGACATAAATAATATAGAATTGTAAGTTATAAAGTTGTACTTTTTAAAATATATATTTTTTGAAGTATTAATTTTTTATATAATAAAAAAAACATTTCAAAATATTTATATTTATCAACTAAATTGAATTTATTAAATATTAAATTAAGTGTTATTAAATATTAAATTAATGGTTTAGACTAAGTCTATTAATATTTATTAATTAAATAAAAATTATTTACTTATTAATAATTCAATATATTTATTTGAAATAAATAATTAAATTACCATTTTAAAATTCTTATTTCAAAATATACATAGTGACCATAATTAAATTACAATTTTAAAGTTCTTCTTCCAAAATATACGTAGTGACCCTAACAAGATGTCCCACATTACCTTTCCAAAGCCCATGGGTGGCTAGGGATTATGAATCTTCAACACTTTAGATGGTCTTTATTATCTTCAACACTTTAGATGGTCTTTATTGATCAAATATTTATGGATTGGTATATTTGGGGCTCGTATTTGGAGTAGTAGGAGTAGTAGGGTGATGAGACAAAAATATCTAAAGGAACATGAACAAGATGTCCCACATTACCTTTCCAAAGCTCATGGGTGGTTGGGATTATGAATCTTCAACACTTTGGATGGTCTTTATTGATCAAATCTTTATGGATTGGTATATTTGGGGCTCATACTTGGAGTAGGGTGATGAGATGGAGTAGGGTGATGAGAAAAAAATATCTAAAGGAACATGACTTTCTGTTTTGGTATCAGACACTATTGGTTCCCCAAATGGATCGAAAATCTAGCTTAGCTTCCATAAGATTGGTAAAAAAATTCTACAACATCTTGCATGGTCTATGGGGTGAGGCCACAAAATCCTCATTGGCGTGGTGTTGACCATATCCTAAGTGTTGGTATTGAATGCAACATATCTGTGGCACTCATCCATTGTTTAAATGGACGCGGTATATATTTCTGGATTCAAGTTTTATCATTTTGGCGGGATCCTTATCCTATTTGGAAAAGCACTCGAGATGTACTGAATGCAACATATCTGTGGCACTCATCCATTGTTTAAATGGACGCAGTATATATTTCTGGATTCAAGTTTTATCATTTTGGCGGGATCCTTGTCCTATTTGGAAAAGCACTCGAGATGGGATTGGTGCGACAAATGGAGCTGGAGGGGAACCGAATTGTTGCTAGCATGAAACTTCTTCGTATGTGCCGAGAGGGGCAATATGACAATCTTGTATGGATAGGGAAGATGAAAGCGAGGAATATCATAATTGCTAATGTTTATAATACTCTTTGTGGTAGGGAGGCTCGACATGGGGAAAACACTGTATTATACGCTCTATGGAGGACCAAAATTCCTATCATCCTATTCTCATGGCTGGTTTATCAAAACAAAAATATCACTTAGGAAATTTGCAAAAGTGACAGTGGCATGGTCCTAGCATCTATACTATCTGTAAAATGGAAGTGGAAAACAACAATCATATGTTTCTCAAGTGCACCACAGGCTTTAGGTATGGGAAAAACTGGCATCTCTATTCGGTTTTCCTTATATTCAATATGAATGCATTGTGGGCTGTATGGCGTGGTGGAGTACACAGAAGTTAACATGGTGGATCATTCCACTTTTTCTATTTTGGGCTACGTGGAAATAGTGGAACAAGTGCATTTTTCATAATTCCACTGATGGCTTCATGTTGGTATATGAGCGCACAATATTTAATCTCTCTATGATCGCTTCTATTGACTCTTGTAATTAAAAAACAGAAGACAAGCGAAATGATCCCCAGTTGGAGTATCCAATGGGATTTTTCGATGGTGCGGCGTAAAGGAACATTTGTGGATGTGAATTTTGGATAGCCATTTCAAAAAATTGGAATACAGGATTCACTGGAATGCAGGAAGCGACACAAATACCAGCACTGAAGCAATGTCATTGTGGGGTCTTTTATGGTTCACAAACTTCCTCAATATTCCTCATATACATATTTTTAGGGATTCTAAGATTATTATTGACCAAGTAAATGGTGGTGCAAACATCAACAATCCACTACTCCTTGGATGGTTATGGAGAATTGGCCATCTATGGAATTAGTGTAATAATTCAACAATTATGCACATAGGCTGATGATCTTTCAAAGAGGGGCCTACAAGGTAATCTTGGTAGTATGCACATTGAAATAATTTTGGGTCACAATGTTCTAGATGTTGGGGAATTTCCTTTCCCTAGGTAATTTCTACTTTCCCTCTTCTTTTTTGTATAATTTTGTGTACGTTTTCTTTTTCTAAATCTGGTGGACTCCTAGACTAAATGGAATGATATGAGGATGTATTTTGATATATCATGTATATTCTCATTGGCCTGCTGGTTGAATTACTTATGTCTATCTTCTTCAAAACTTCTGAAGAGACATTTGACTGTTCATAAGATGTATTTAGTGTTATATGGTTTTTCGGAGTGAAAAGCATAATATGCTTTTCCAGATGAATTGATGAATTGTATGTTGTAACTGGATAAGTATAGATAATGCATAGATAATGTCTATATATGTATTTTGATCCTCTATTATAATACATTATGCTTTTTTCGTACTAAAAAATAAAATAAAATAAAATAAATAAATAAATAAATAATAAAAAATAAAAAATATAATAATTTATAAGATCTAACTCTTTTTAATAAAAAAATCATGATAATTAATAAGATCTAACTCTTTTTAAAAAATAAGTAGCTACGATGGTTTGACCACCTATTAATTCATCACCTGTATTTTTTGGATTTCTTACATTTTAACCAAAGTTTAATCTTCATCATTTTATTCACCTAAATTTTAACCAAAAGTTTTTTGGTTTGAAAGCAATCTACCTCTTAAAATTGGGATAATATCATTTTATGCAAAGTTTCGTGCTTTTATATAAGGTAGTCCATTTATTTATATCCAAAGTTTCATTTTATCCAAAATTAACCAAATAAGTAGCTACAATGGTTTGACCACCTATTAATTCTTAAAATTGGGATAATATCATTTTATGCAAAGTTTCGTGCTTTTATATAAGGTAGTCCATTTATTTATATCCAAAGTTTCATTTTATCCAAAATTAACCAAATAAGTAGCTACGATGGTTTGACCACCTATTAATTCATCACCTGTTTTTTTTGGATTTCTTACATTTTAACCAAAGTTTAATCTTCATCATTTTATTCACCTAAATTTTAACCAAAAGTTTTTTGGTTTGAAAGCAATCTACCTCTTATTACAGGCTTCACATGGGAAATTGGGATAATATCATTTTATGCAAAGTTTCGTGCTTTATATAAGGTTGTCGATTTCTTTATATCCAAAGTTTCATTTTATCCAAAATTACGCAGCTTTATGTACGGTTGCCGATTTCTTTATATGCAGAATTTTTGCAGCCAATGTACTACGAGGCCCTTTCCACATGGCTATTAACATGCAACTCTGGTATTATGAAAGTCGGTACAAGGTTCAAGCAGAAACTAGGGCCACTGTTTCACCATTTTGTTATCGCCTGCCCAGAAAAACATGCAGTCTGCAAGAATTCAATTCCACCTGGAGTATGCAAGGATTCAATTCCACCCTTTGGACGTGCTGAACGAGTCTTTCTTTGGCAGTGTCCTTAACTGCAAAAAAAATCTGCACCTACACAATGCATAACTGCGATGGTTTTATAGAAGGCGAAAAGGGGAATTCTGACTCACGAACTACCAGGAGGAGGAGGTGCGATGAGTGCCAAGCCTTTGGGATGGCTTTGAATGGAAAGAGCTATCTCTCTCCTAGTTGGCTTATTATTTCCATATCCAGAACCTGTGGCAAGGGGTGAGTGAGCATTGGGGTGCGTCCCTGAGGAGATCCAATTTCTGGAATCCAGGTTTAGGTAATCCAACTCTTGGCTAATTTTAGAGATTGGGTGGTGAGCGAGCACTTAGAAAACTAACTGTTGTTACCTTTTTTTTCCTTCATCTATTTGGTCATTATTTATATATATGATATTATTGAATGATAAAATAAATAATTCCGTTTGCACAAATTGTGCTTCCAGAACGAGGAAGCATACTGTAACCTCTGTTCACCACATACCTTACCTGTCTTGCTGCTCCTACGGTAGAGGTTGTAGTGGTTGTGATGGCTCGGGTGTAGTAGTTGTGATGGCTCAGTTAGAGGCAAGTTCAAATTAACTTTTTTTCGTGGCCACTTTTGTTGACTTGAATTTGTTGTCTGGTGGTGACTTTTATTATTGAATTTAATTTGTTGTTTACTTTTTGAACGAATGGCTCGACGAATTTTTTCGAAGTTCCCTCATCTTCAGCTTGACATTCACTCATCTCACAGCTCTCCTAAGGTTCCAATGGGTCCACGAATTTTCCTCCCAATTCACTAATCCCACACTTGAAGACACCACCTCGATTTGGTAGAGTTTCGATAATCAGTAATACTTTACAACAAACCAGTGAAAATAAAAGATGTAAAACATTTATGATTGTTTAATTCATTAATAAATATCACATATTTAAAATACTAATATTTATGTAAATAAAATCTTCATTCCTTTCCTTTGCAAAGTTTCATAACGGAAGGTTCAATGTGTTAGATTTCAAAATGTTACTATTAGGATTCGTATTATCGTTTATGCGATATATGTTTTCATTTTCATTAATAGGTTTATAAGTTGATTGTCTTGATTTATTTCAAGACATATATATCATTTTCTTAGATTTCAATTTCAGTAACAAATGTGATCTGTTTTCCTTCATTCTATTTGTTTTTTAATTTAATTTTGTGTGTGCTACTGGTATCAAATTGCTGCTAGTTTTCCCACTAAAAATGACCTCATGAGATACAGGAACTTTTTCAATAAAGATGAAGCAGCTGAAACACACGCTCACATCATCATTCTCTATTTTTAGTCCCTGCCCTCCGGGCCTGGGAGGGACTATAGTAATCGGTTTTGGCCGGTTACTATTAGTTCTACGAATCCATAAAAAACAGTAAAAACAGTACTCATTAACCTAAGTTTCCAACTTTATATTTCATAAATCAATTTTTTGGACCAATCAAAATTTTCACCATCTTATTTGGCCTCATATCGAGGCCAGGGTCTGGCCAAACTTAGGATAAATCTTGATTTAAGATTTGGATTCAATCAATTTTTTGAACATGGGAACTAATGCTAAGTTTCCCTTAGCATTAATCCCCTAACATTTAATGTTAGGAATACTTATTGCCGATGATATCTAATAAACCATGGTTGTTGCCCGATGCCCACCTTGCCGCCGTGTCGAAATTGCCGTGGCGGGCGTGTCAATTTGCATGGAGGCAACCGACTTTACTTGTCTCCCTTAAAACGGCCTTCGTCCATCATGCTTCTGCAACGGCCTTCGTCCATCATGCTTCTGCTGAGTCCATCTTGCTTCTGCTGCAACGGCCCTTCTGCCGCAATGGCCCTTCGTCCATGCTTCTGCTGCTAGCATGCAACGGCCCTTCTGCTGCAAACAAATCAGCAAATACATTAATGTATGTGATGTCACATTAGAAAGCTGTTTATCATCTCTTCTCATGCAGAAGTTACTAATTATTTCAATTTGTTTGAACAGGTGACAGGAACCACAACAGTAAAGCCAGAGACGTTTGGGTGCAAGACGAAGTTACCTGGTATCTGAATATGCTCGATTTGCAAAAAGCATCCTGCCTTCTCCACGCCCGAATTCAACTGTTCAGGTAAATCCAACCAGTTCCACTGCAATTGCAACAATTCAAGCTAATTCTGAGTTTTCTAATAGCTCAGTAATTTTGCAAGTATGTTACTGAATATGATATAATCCAAATTAATGCCAGACTGCGAAACCGCGGAACCTACTCTACGACAATGTTGTTCTCTATTTGTTAAAAGTCTCGGAGATTTTATTCTTATATTTTTGCATCTAGTTTGCCTATAATTATGTAGAGATTGGTTAGAACAGTAAATTTGAGTTATGATTTTTTCATAATTCAAACCGTTTTTTCAAATGTCAAGTCGGTTTAAACTACAAAAATTAAAATTTGACTATTTTTTATCAAATAATTCATTCAAAAATAACTAATTTTATGTATTTACCTGGGTGGAAGTTAATAACAGATACCGCTGCCAGTAAAGTTTGCCCGGCCAGCAAAGTTTAGTCGGCAGAGTTACAGGACACCGCTGCCCACAAAGAACCAGATCATGCTCATTATTATCCCTGTAAAAACAGGGCATGCTCAAGAATGGCGGAATCTGTTAGTGAAGTGCTGAATGTTAGTGAAGTGCTGAAAATTAGCAGGAAAACATGCTCAAGAATCTAATATTTTATTCTTTTAAACAGGGCATGCTCAAGAATGGCGGAAAATTAGCAGGAAAACATGTTTATTCTACCATTAAAACAACAAAACCCTTAGCTTTCATATGGTCCAAGTGGATGCAAAAATTTAATTTGCTCTATGCATTAAATCGTTTAGAACAGGAAACTACATCTGTTCATTCTGGGTTTTTGTCAAATTCTGACTAGAATAAACAAAATTACGTGAAATTGTTCCCTGAACGCAGAGATCGGGGCCAAAAATTACCTCTAATGCTCATTATTATCCCTGTAAAAACAGGGCATGCTCAAGAATGGCGGAATCTGTTAGTGAAGTGCTGAAAATTAGCAGGAAAACATGCTCAAGAATCTAATATTTTATTCTTTTAAACAGGGCATGCTCAAGAATGGCGGAAAATTAGTAGGAAAACATGTTTATTCTACCATTAAAACAACAAAACCCTTAGCTTTCATATGGCCCAAGTGGATGCAAAAATTTAATTTGCTCTATGCATTAAATCGTTTAGAACAGGAAACTACATCTGTTCATTCTGGGTTTTTGTCAAATTCTGACTAGAATAAACAAAATTACGTGAAATTGTTGCCTGAACGCAGAGATCGGGGCCAAAAATTACCTCTAATCCTATGAAACTTCACTCTAATAGCCCCCAATGTTGTTCTCTGTTGAAAAAGAAGAAATAAGCAACAGGCTTCTACAAGGATTAAATGGTATCGATAGCTCGGCCCTTGGTAAAGACTGCGTCTGAACTTCACCTGATCCCACGACCGCGACGCTGCATAGCGCACAATAGCAGTTTCAGAAAATGGGCACAAACAGAACTCTGTGCAGGGGATTGATGAACAGTGAATGGACTTCCGATGCCTACTTCTATGGCATGGAAACTCCAGCGAAGTTCTGTGGACTGCAGGATCGTAACAAATTCATACGGAAAAGATATTGCTGAGAGACGAAGCACCAGATCCATGACCTGCAATACTTCTTGCGGAAACGACACGGGCTCCCCTGCTGAGTAGTGAATCGTTGCGCCGTGCGTGAATAGCAGGTGGTAAGTCCTGAATTTCAGAAGTGAATAGTTGCGCCCTGCCTGAATAGCACGTGGCTTGCCTGGCTTTACGGAGGAATTGTGTAATTTACCTCCCCGCAGCCATCCTTGTTTGATACCTGATCTTTTCTGCCACGTTCCTCCACCACAGCACAGTAACATGAAACTTTGTAAGGACGAGGGGGAATTTGCGAGATACAAATCCCAGTGCACCGACTTTGGAATGTGGAGAGTATCTCTCGCAAATCCAGCTCATATCCTATGTAAACATGGTGCGCTAAAGCTTCAACGAATGAGAGGTCCACAAAGTGCGGAACAACGTAGCTATTTTATCTCTTCACGCATGGATGTGTACAAGCCTACTAGTTAAGCCACAGTGACAAATCCTGTTGTCATGGCACTTTCTTTATTCGGTACTGTCAGCAGATGCCGCTGTATGGATTTCAATTCTTCCAACCTCCCCTAGCCATGTGCGCTCATAGTTTTCTTCTTCGTATAGAGTTTTCCTACCAACTGTAAGGATTTGGCGCAATATTTTAATTACATGCGTGCTATGTTATTGTTCTCAGTTTTTTAGTTACTGCAAACGCTGTCAAGATTGTTTTCAGTTTTTTAGTTATTATAAGGGCTAATACATATCGCATTTCTTTGTATGCCTGCGACATCATGTTTGTACTGATATATTATGTATTCAGAGGCTTTTAAACCGGCAAGGGCTTTTTTTACTGTAAATTTTAATATCTATGTTTATATGTTATCAGCATTTTGCCAAACTGTTTCACAGTTTTGTAACCAAATGCCTGAACGCAGAGATCGGGGCCAAAAATTACCTCTAATGCTCATTATTATCCCTGTAAAAACAGGGCATGCTCAAGAATGGCGGATGTGCTGAAAATTAGCAGGAAAACATGCTCAAGAATCTAATATTTTATTCTTTTAAACAGGGCATGCTCAAGAATGGCGGAAAATTAGCAGGAAAACATGTTTAGTCACCTGATCCCACGGCCGCGACGCTGCATAGCGCACAATAACAGTTTCAGAAAATGGGCACAAACAAAACTCTGTGCAAGGGATTGATGAATAGTGAATGGACTTCCGATGCCTGCTTCTGTGGCCTGGAAACTCCAGCAAAGTTCTGTGGACTGACGGAGGAATTGTGTAATTTACCATTCGGGCTGGGGCAGGGACTAGCTGCCCCGCAGCCATCCTTGTTTTATATTTGGTAAGACATTTATATTAGGAAAACTAATAACAAATTTTCAATCCCGATTTTGGAAGAAAAAAAAGCTCACATCATTATTCTCTACATTTTTTATATTTGGTAAGACATTTATATTAGGAAAACTAATACCAAATTTTCAATCCCGGTTTTGGAAGAAAAAAAAGTTTACATTTAAGTTTGAAAGGTTTTTGTTTTTTTTGTTTTCACAGGTTAGAATGATTTTGGTTTTCATAGGTTAGAATGAAATATTCTTGTTTACATTTAAGTTTAAAAGTTTTTTTTGTTTTCACTGGTTAGAATAAAATATTCTTTTTATATGAAAGTGAAAGAAAAATATGGTTAGAATAAAATATTCTTTTTATATGAAAGTGAAAGAAAAATAATTGAAAATTTTGCATATACTATATTATACATTACATTATACATTTTAGTGTGTCAAATTTTTTAGGTTTTAAATAAAAAATCTTAATTTATTTTAGTGTGTCAAATTGTTTAGGTTTTAAATAAAAAATCTTATTTTATTGTCTTATAGGTTTTAAATAAAGAATCTTATTTTATTATCTTATATATAGGAACAATTCAATGCAAAGTTGAACACGCTGGTGTTGGTTTTTGGATGTATGTTTTTATTTTTATTAATTATAATATGGTTGCAAGTTTTTATTATTTTTTTCAATGTGAATTGGGTTTGCTGTTTAACTTTTTAAATTCAAAATTATATTTAAATTATATCAAATTTCACATTATTAGTATTGCTAATTATGGACAACGTTTCCAATATATTTACAATCAAGTTCATTTTCTAATTAACTTTTAATCTATTGAAACTAAATTAACGTTTAATCCATTGAAACTATATTTTTTTTAGTCCATTGAAACTAATATTCTTTGAACATCTATTTCTTCTTTTTATTAGTAGACAAAATATCTTTTTTTCTTTATATTTTTTTTTAGTCTATTGAAACTAATATTCTTTGAACATCTATTTCTTCTTTTTATTAGGTATATCTTTGTTTCTTTTCTTAATAGATTGCAGTGCCAAATTTGTTTGTAGGTGTATATTCAGATATTGTATGAGTTTGGTACATAAAGACACCACTTAGATCTAAGCGAGCTAGTTAGGACGTTGTCCAGTACCATCTAAAATATTATGATAAATCTGGCATGTCGCTCAATTCAATATGTTAAATCTGGCATTTCGCTCAATTCAATATGTTCCATTTTACACTTAAATATGACATAGTTATGGTTGTGACTGATGGACATTCACTAGGATTTGGTAACAATGGAAGATTTGGCCTCATCAGGCCATGCAAACATCAAGTGAATGTGAGTAAGTATTCCCTGAATGCCTAAAACTTTTGAAGGCATCGTATTTGTCCACAACCGCTTGAATCTAGGTGGATCGGAGATCATCGGCAAACATCATCCCAATTCCTGTATAAGGTGCCTGTGTTAGATGTTATTGGCATTGTCTATTTAACTAGATTTATTGCAATTTGATGCATTTCTATTTACTAACATTTGTGTGAAATTATTTGGTATTTTCATGATTTCGGTCAAGTTATTTATGTGTGGAATTATTTGGATGAATACAGTACAGGTTCCACGAATCAAACTCCAACCTAAACTTGGAGTACAACAGTTGTGACAATGAGGAGTACAACAGTTGTTACAACGATGACCAGGCGTTGGGACCACCGTAGGGAGAGCAAACCAGGCAGGGACTACCGTTGCTTGCAGCTCTTGTTAAATTACATGAACAAGAACTTCCAGACATATTTGCAGTGTAAATCTCCCTTTGAACAAGTAAATCGTGACATATACCAAGACCTAAGAAAAGGGAATTTTAGTGTGGAAGGAGTAACAATTTAAGATATTCCAAACCCAACACAGAAGCATATTCACTCCAAGTCGATAACGTATCACTTTTAAAGTCGTGATGAACCTTCTTCTACACTTCGTGTAACAGTCTTAACCAAGCCTTGAATATGTGGAATGTAATATCAATCTAATATCTCATGATTTCAATAAATATAATTAAATCAAAATATTTATTTAATTTTAATAAATATTTATTAATTAAATTTAGTTTTAATTTACTATTTTAATTAAGTTTTAATTCGTTAGGGTAAGACAGTAAGCGGGACTCTCCACGACTTTACTATAGAGCGAAGGTATCCTCAACATCGAAAATTATGCATTTAGTTTCACGTTGGTATAACATTTTGCATGTTCATAACTTTGTAGCAGCCAATCGAATTATCTTTGCACGCTGAAAAGAAACTGCCACAACCAAATTCGAATTAATCTTGTATGGCATAAACAAATGGCCACAACCCCATGCCACCATTCCTTGAATGGCAGAAACAAATGGGCGCATCGTAATGCCACCTGTCAAGTAATCGAAACGACTTGGAAACAAAAACTGCATCCCTACGCTACTTGTAAAGCAATTGAAATGACTGGAAAATTAATTTGAATTTTCAATTCAGTATTCAAGCAATAATAGAGGAGATGAAGAGAGAGAAATTAATCTCAGTGGTTTATGACTATGATTATTCTATCCAAATGAAATCCAAACGGTTCATTTATTTTTTTCAAACATTCTGCAAAGCCACATCCAGAGGTTGAAATACATATGCCTATCCATGTATTTAGTTTCATATATATGCCTATCCATGTATTTAGGTCAAAATATCGTTTCATGCATATTAAATAATTTCATTTAAAGTCAATTTGGGGGTCAAGTCTAAAGATTAATTTTAGGTGAATTATTGGTCATCTTATAAACTAGCAATTGTCCCAAAAGGTACAAAGAGAGGCCGATAGGATTATTAAATTGGAATTGTTGAATTTTTCTAGAAGAGTTAATTGGTTTGTGGAAAACTTTGTTTTCTTGGACTGGATCATTGTGCAATTACTTTTCTTTAGATGTTTTGTTTATATCTATATTAGAAGGAACACATTGAACGTCTTATTTCATTTTTGCTATCCTTACTAATATCCTTTCCGTGTTTTTTCTCGATCAATTTGATGAAATATTCCATTATCCTTTGGTCAAAGCCCTCACCTACATATTAGTGTACATCCCGGTAAGTTCAAAGCTCGAAAGACAACCAAAAAAGTCAATGATAACCATCGTGCACGTATTCAAATTCGTAATGTAAAACTGCCAGACAGAGTTCAGACAGATTACCTCCAAGATGGGTATCACCATTTGTAGCCAAAACCTCAAAAACTCCATTGTCAATAGTCAGAACGCTGACATCAAACGTGCCACCGCCAAGATAAAAAACAACAATATTTTTCTCTCCACCCTTCTTGTCCAGGCCATAAGCTATTGCCGCAGTTGTTGATTCATTGATAATACGAGCTACATTCAATCCAGCAATAACACCAGCATCCTTCGTTGCTTGGCACTGTGCATCAGTAAAATAAGTTGTGCAAGCCCACAAGTTAATAGTCACAATGCAATCAACAACTGGTTACCCACAACCTCATAAAAAAAAATTTGAAAAGAAAGCATACCAGGGACAGTCACCACAGCATCCTTTATAGTCTTGCCTAGTCAAAATCATAGCACTGATTTCCTCAGGGCTAAATACCTTTGTCTCTCCATCTCGTACCTGAACTTGAATATAAGGTTTCCCATCTTTGTTCACAATCTTGTATGGTACCAGTTTCATATCCTTCTAAACTTCTTTGCCTTCAAACCTATATAAAACAAATGTTTTCATTTAATTGTGCTCATCAAGTAAAAGTTTTAAATCATTTTCTTGAAGTTTGGACAGGGCAGAAATCAAATCCTGATCTGACCCCAACCAAAGTGTTGCTCAACCCCTGACTTAACATGCCAATTTCATGACTGGCACCCTTGTGGGTTCAATATCAAGGTGAGAATTGGACTTGCAATAAATATAATTGTCTAATGAATGGGAAAATCAGAGATCAGAGTACTTACTTTCTCCCAATGAGTCTCTTGACATCAAAGATGGTTCATTCAGCATTGACTGCGGCCTGGTTTTTGGCAGCCTCTCCAATGAACCTCTCATTTTCTGTGAACGCCACCCATGATGGGGTAATACGGTTACCTTGGTCATTGGCAATAATCTCCACATGACCATTCTTGTAAACCCCAACACAGGAGTAAGTAGTTCCCAGGTCTATACCAATCATTGTTCCCAATATCGCAGCTTCTTCCTTCGCAACTGAAGATGCAAGAAGGCATCCTGAGAAAAATTAAATTCTCCATGAAGAGTATCAGAAAATGCCTATATGTTACCAGGGAAAGGATGCCTATATGGTCAAGTTTCTAGCATATATATTTTAACCGATTGCAGGTTTAGCGTGGTCAAATTTCTGGCATATATATTATTAGTAGATATTTGTTAAACCGAATAAATTATAAAACTTGGCGTAAGTAGATAGCACAACATGAATAACAAGGAAACATTTAAAAAACCCAGAAATCATTCTTCTAGTAGGCCATCTACATCAAGACAATGTTGTCATATTCGACTCGATCTTATTTATACTTCGAAAAAATAAAAAGGGCTTCCTGTTATAGAAGCAAAAATATGACTCCTTCTAATTTTAATGCATTCAGACGATGTCGAAAAAATGTCGATGATGTAAAACTACAACAGTCGAAAAAACGTCTACCAAAAACTTAAAATGCAGCTCAATATTCCATCAAAAGAAGCAAGAAAACTTAACAGTCAACCATGAGATCTACAAGGCATATGTGGTATTCATACATGCTTACAAAAACGCCTTTTCTAAAAACTAACTTAAAACCTAGAAGACAATATAGGGATCTGAAGGATAATATTTCTACACAACGAAAGGAAGCTCAATGTGTTTGAAAACCTTTGAAAAAATTGCGAATAAATAAAAAAAGATCAAACAAAGCACATTTGTTTGCATGTATTAATCTACCAAACCCTTACCCCAACATCTCAAAAATCACTACCAGAAAGCGTAAATTTAATGAAACCTTATTTTTAGAGGAAACCAGAATGCCTTGAAAAACTCAAAGTGCAGCAATAAATAGGGGAAATGACTCCGATCGCTCAAAACAAAGAAGCAGAATTTAAACCAAAATAAGGGGAAAGAACGGCCTACCTGCAATGATAAATGGCAATCTGATCAGAGTTTTTGCATAACAGGGCCAGGTTCAATGCACAACAGAAAAGAAGGCAACTCAACCGATATTTGGGAAACGCAGTCAAAGTGCAGTGCATGCTTGCCAGATGACACTTCAAATCAACAGTTGAAAGTGTCTCACTTGATCGAAAGGAGCAGGGTAAAAGTGTTGATGATTGTTGATGCATAGGAAGGCCTATCGGCCTAATTATGATTTTTTTTTATAAGTTTGGCAAGATTGTATATTTTGAATTCAATATGTAACTTCACATTCAAGATCTAGTGAACAATAATGCTTTTTTTAATAATATGTTTTAAATATATAAATATATTTATTTTTTTAAGGCAATAAAAAAATTTGTCAAGTCTGTCTGGAATAGTTCAAGTGGCGATGACAGTGGAATAAAGTCTTATAATAGTTCAAGTGGTGATTGCATGGAATGAAGTCTTACAAAACTGAAAATTTTGGGTTTAAATCTTGTAGCATTCCTTATTATTAAATTTTAAAATATTCCAAAATTTATAATTAGCATAAGTTCAACACACTTAGCACTTAGTAGAGTTTGATGTTTTCTTTGCCAGAGACAAAAATAGAAATTGGAATAAGATTTTGATCAAATCTGATAGAAATATTTGAAAATACTTAATACTCCTATGAAACTTCCTCATTTTAGGTATCCCAAATAAAGTTAAATCATTAAAAAAAATTATTTAAACATTCCACCATCGAATTTCTTGAAAATCTTTTCACTAAAATCCAACCAAAAATTATAATCATAATGAAATTATTAATAATACTAAACTCATCATTAAAATCTATTCAAGCACTCCATTAAAAAATTATTAAACATTACACCATCGAATTTCTTAAAGAATTTTTCACTAAAATCCAGCGAGAAATTGTAATCATGGCGAAATTGTGACATCAGCATGCTTAAAAATGGCCGAACATAAATTTTACATTTAATTTGTCTTTTTCCCACAAAATAGAATTTCATCTTTAATTCATTAAAAATTAAATTTATCTTTTTATTGTAATCCTACCGAACACTGCCACCGATATTGATCCACTGTGCAGCGGGCCAGATCTGGATTGGATTTTGTGAACCAGCGTGCAGCCATGAATAAGATTTCTCTCAACTGGCGGCATTTCTCTTGTAAACTTTAATTCTCATGGATCATGTCTACTGGTACTGGCACATCGCAATAAATAAATATTCAGTTTTTACAAACGAAGTAGTGACTGCGACAGCCATACGGAAGAGCCAAAACACACAACATTGAGGACAAAATCGTAACACAGAAATTAAATTCATTGGTTGCTTAATGAAAAGATCGAACTGTTGATCCGCAAATTCTTACAGCTAGTGCAGGGCAATGATTGAACAGTGTGCCTCTGAAACAATAGTGTGCCTCTGAAACAATAGCGTTAAATTCATTGGTTGCTTAATGAAAAGATCGAACTGTTGATACGCAAATTCTTACAGCTAGTGCAGGGCAATGATTGAACAGTGTGCCTCTGAAACAATAGCGTTAGTAGTTACATATGCACCAAGAAAACCATATTAACCCCTCAAACTATCTGGGCCTTTGAAATTACAAATACCAAGAAAATCCGCAGGTGGCGCGGGTGCTTGGGGCGTCTGACAAACGATGCCAGCCCTACAATACACGAATTTTACAAAAACTGACTATTAACAAAGCAAAATTGATGCAATCATCAAGCTCCTGGTTGTAAACATCTAATCACAACGATCTCAAATATGGGATATTACTCGATTCATATGCACAATTCAAACAATTATTTACAGCAGAATACCGGATGGATGAAAACCGTTATTTATATAAAGTCGCAAGCCCTCTCATCTCGAGTCGGTAAGATCCTTTCAGATCCAAAGCCTAGGGGGCCGCCACAGAACGTCGTTTCCATAGATTGATCTCAAATGGCTGCCCATTGGTCGCTGCGGGCTTGGGTAGTGGGTCGCTTAACAGAGGAGCTGAATGAGAAATTAGCACTGGCTTAGGGTTTTCCAAATTCCAATCTTCATCTTCATTCTCAGAAATTAGAACTGACTTAGGGTTTTCCAAATTCCAATCTTCATCTTCATTCTCAGGGTTTTCCAAACAAAGAAGCAGAATCTAAACCAAAATGAGGGGAAAGAACGGCCAACCTGCAACGATAAATGGCAATCTGATCAGAGTTTTTGCATAACATGGCCAAGTTTAATGCATAGCACAAAAGGGCCAGGTTCAATGCACAGCAGAAAAGAAGGCAACAATCTATATTTGGAAAAAGCAGTCAAAGTGCAGTGCATGCTTGCCGGAGGACACTTCAAATCAATGGTTTAAAGTGTCACACTTGATCCAACGGAGCAAGATAAAAGTGTTGACGATTATTGATGCATAGGAAGGCCTATTGGCCTAATTATTTAAAACATGAAAATGTTGTATTTCGTTTGGAATTTCTCATCTCGCAAGTATTATGAGATTTTGGCATTTCTCATTTGGCCAGTAGTATGGGATTTTATGTTTGATTGTTTTTTTTTTTCAATAAAATGTGATTCTATATATTTTGTATTTTTTTGGTATATCAAGCTTTAGATATTAGATTTTTTTACATTTTATTATGAAAATGTTGAAAAATCTAATTTATGATTTAATTCATTTTTATTTTATTATGATTGATAATGTTGTTTAAGAATTTCATTTAATATTTCATATAACAATGACCCTGTGATATTAGTCTACATCAACTAAGTTTCACATGGCTTAAATTTTAGGTATATGAAACTTCCAATATTAGATTCTTTTATATTTCAGTATGACAATGTTGAAAAATCTAATTCATAATTTAATTCATTTTCATTTCATCGTAACAAATAATGTTATTGAAGCACTTTTTAAAGATATTTCATATAACAATGATTTTACTATAAAAGTCTACAACATCTAGGTTTCACATTTCTTAGTATACATTGTAACTGTCACTTTCCATAATCTTAATAGGTAATTTTTAAGAGGCTGTAAAGTAATTTTTCAAAGGAAAAATTATTTATTTTCCTCCTTATTTCATTAAAAAATTTATTTATTTATTTTTCATACTTCAAAAATTAATGGCTTAAAAAAACACAAATATATTTTAACATTATATAAAATTTAGATTGAGCATAATATTTCATAATAATTGATATGTGTGTGTGTGGGGATTGGATAAACGATATAGGTAGATATGTTGATTTAGACTAGATTTATATATACATAATTGGTTCTTAGTATAGGTTTTAGGATAAAGTTTGAGATTGTGGATAAGAAAGAAAATTAAATTATTAATGTGAAGGGTTTTAAACCATTTCAATAGGCATTCACATATTTTTTTTTTCTTTAACTTTAGTATGAAATCATAAAAGTAACATATGAAATGTATGTTACATATATATTAAATTTTGAAATTGTAAATAAGAAAGAAAATATAATTATTAGTGTGAACGACTTTAAACCATCACAATGGACATTTATTTTCTACATTTGCATTAATATCCAATCATAAGATTAATATATGAAATATAAAGTCATGAGAAATTATATATATGATTATGAGATTTTTTCTTAAATGTGATAAGAGAAAGTTAAAGGGTAGAGGCACTTCACCTTCTAGCTATAAGGCACTAATTCATCCTCCTATATATGAATTCCCCGGAAAGGAATAGGGGTTCTTTGGTTGATAATGAAGAAAATGTTACCTAGATTTCCATGTGAAGTATGGAAATGAATCAAAAAACTTGTTCCTTGCACATTGCCTAAATTTTGGTTTTCAAATCTGGGTTTCTAGAGTAATTACCAAGTTTTCTCTTTGTGGAGTCTCTCTAATGCTTTGTGCTTTCTTCTTAATATTTTTTACTAAAATGGTTGCTCTCTATTTTGAATAACTACTCTATAATTTTTAATGGTTGTTGTGTTTACTTATTAAGCTATATTTCATTTACAAGTATAATATTGGAAATTTCCCTCATATAATCCACACAATCTGTATTTTTTTTATTTTTAATATAAGATTATATTTTGAAATTGGAGATATATAAACATCATTATTTTGATGTAACAATGTTGCAAGGAGTTGCTAAATCTATTCTTGTATTTGGTTGGAGTTATCCTATAAACAAACTAATATGCAAGTTACAAACCTACGGAAATCATCCCCGGGTTATTTAAACTCATAGTTCAACATCTACAAGCCACACAACCATTTTCTTATTGATTAAGAGGTTATATGCATTTGTGCGAGGAAATCATCCCCTGGTTATTTAAACTCATAGTTCAACATCTACAAGCCACACAACCATTTTCTTATTGATTAAGAGGTTATATGCATTTGTGCGAGGATTGTCTTGCTAAGGAAAAACAAACTAATATGCAAGTTACAAACTTATGGAAATCATCCCCGAGTTATTTATACCCATAGCTCAACATCTACAAGCCACACAACCATTTTCTTATTGATTAAGAGGTTATATGCTTTTGTGCGAGGATTATCTTGCTAAGGAAAACCAAACTAATATGCAAGTTACAAACCTACTAAAATCATCCCCGGATTATTTAAACCCATAGCTTAATATCTACAAGCCACACAACCATTTCCTTATTGATTAAGAGGTTATATGCTTTTGTGCGAGGATTACCTTGCTAAGGAAAGTAATCATGGGATAGTTCAATGAATTAACAATGTTTTCTTTGCACTTCCTTTAAGACTTTGGAGTGACACCTTATTTGCAATTACTTACTTGAAATCTTCATAGTTTTTTCTTGATCAAGAAACCATTAACTTTTAGTTTATTTTCTTTTTTCTCTCAATAATTTTGGTTTCCTTTCTATACTTTGACTTTAACTGAGGTGTATTGTACTTTGTGAATGGTGTTTTGACCAATGTGTATGGCATTGGGTTGTTTCTTTTATTCTTACCCCTTTCTCATGAAACTATCCCTTGTATATGTTAACAAATCTCCATATATTATATACTAATAATGGGCATTAAAGGAATTAAAATTTGGCTATGAGCATAGATAACTTGTAAGGGCAAACATCCCCAAACCAATGAGTTGCCATTAGTTTGAGTTACTAATTTGCATTGCAAAATCATTAGACACCCAGCAATCAAGGTAGTTTATTATTGTATCTTGCATCTTAGTGCTGAACATTCTGCCATAGGAAGGGGATATTTGCTAACGGCACGTATGACTCATCGGGTTTGTCCTTTCCCGTATTTAAATACTGCCGCAACTGTATCTTAATTAGCGGATGTCAAATTTACAGTCAATTAGTGCAAACGTGCATGTCCGATGCCTATTTTCCACCAAATATCTCGAACTTTTAATATTCGTACTAGAATACCTTTAAAATAGGGTTCTCCACCTCACGGCTGGAGGGCGGTAAGAGAGTAAACCCGAATCACCGAACTGACTTGACCCGCGAACTTTTTCGCTGGTCGGCATATAGAGTTATACCAACAGCGTTGTCCTCTAGTCAGTGGTCCTCTAGTCAGTGGTGAAGGGTGATTTGGTTGGCATATCTAAACATCGATTTGATAAATAATGAATGAATTTGGCTGGGAATAAAGGTTTACCATACATGGTGCAGATTTTCACGTCTTTGACGCTAATTTATTAATTAAAAATATATACTTTTCAAAGTCACTATGCCATTTAATAGTTTCGAAGCCTCGAATATTTGTGTACGGCCAGGCACATCGATACTGGATGTACCGTAAACAAAAACATTACTCCTGGTGTATGGAGGCCACAATTTCGCTGGCAAAGTTAATTTTTAGGTGAATCATAATGTTTAAATTTGACTATTAGAATTTTTAAATAAAAATAAATTCAACACTTTTAAAAATTCTATTGGAGTTTTTGAATGATGTTTTCCCTTAAAAGTAAATTCAACACTTTTAAAAATTCTGGGCACTCAAAAAAATAATGACAACTGTAACTTAGATCTCCCAACATTCCTACCCGAATTTATCAAAAATCATACTAAAATTCCAACTATTTTGTGAGAAAAATGAAATGTGGCTCGTTAGAGTACTCTGGCTGCCTAACGTCGCATCCTCCGGGTCGTTAGGTCCAATAATGCAAAGCTTGCACAGAATCTTCCAATCGACAAAACGCCACCACAAGCAAACAATATACCGTTTACCGAGGGAACCGGACATGAATGTAGATTCCAAAGCTATGCGCTGACGTGGTGTTGAGATTGACACGCATACATGTACGCATTATCCGATAGTGACGAGTCGCATTATTCGCGTGTCTAATTAGGAAAAGATAAACTCGCAAATATTTCGTCACATGGCCCGCCGTGTCATATAACTCACATAGGTACAGTGGACAGGCCGGTTTAGATCATCAAGGACGCTGTCGGTGTTTTTTTGCTTTGAGAATTATGGAAATTTGGATTATATTTTGAGAATTATGGGAATTTTGATTATATTTTGATAAATATGGATGGGATTTTTGTAAATATATGCTATAGTACTTAAATTTTAAGATTTTTGAGTGTTTTAAATTTTAAGATTTTTGAGTGTTTTAAAGATTTTTGATGGCTCCGATTTTTTTTTTTAATATCAAAATATGATTAAAAACACTATCACTTAAAAAAAATTGAACGACTTTTAACCTAATTTCTCCTCCTCAATAAAACACGCCTCTAAGTTTTGTGAATTCTTTCCTTGGAAAAGTCGCTAAAATGATTTTTGTGAATTATTTCCGTGGAAAAGTCGCTAAAATGATTTTAAAAAATCAAAATGCATTATTTAAGCTATGGATCCATAGAAACCATGTACCTAGGCTGATGAGAACCGGACAATACTTTTCAGTTTTAGTTTTATAATAATTTTGGTTGTGGTGCTTTTGTAATTTCCTGAATATTTCGTGATATTTAAAATATTATTGCAATGTACGTTAACATCATGTTTACGTAATTAATTTGACCAACCATGTTTACGTAATTAATTTGACCAACCATATTATGCGAGACAATAATTTCACACATACTAAAATTATTTCATTTATACATTATTAAGCAGTTGTTTATAATGAGACTTTTTGAAAGATTTTCTGGTGAGTTTTTTTGGTCAAAATCCGGCAACAATTTATTGGGATGGCAAGTTTGATAGCTACTTTCTGCACAATCAAAGCATCCCAGGTGTTTTTCAGGGTGTTGAATCCAAATATGCAGTTAAAAAACCATTTTAACTGCAACAAATCAAGATTTAACCTCGATTTCTTCCACCGGATTCCGTCACCGGAATCTCCAAAAAATAGTATTATATACCACTCCCATTGTTAAAACATTTTTCCCTTTCCCATTACCATGAGATTCTATCCTTCGTTTTGTTTGGGTATATGCGACTTCAATTATTAGGTTCTTCTTCGTTTCATTATGACATATCCTTCGTTTTGTTTGGGTATATGCGACTTCAATTATTAGGTTCTTCTTCGTTTCATTATGACATAGATGTTGCTTCAAAAACGTTTCTTAAATGTTTCATATAACAATGAGCACATAATAAAAGTTACGCATCGTGTGGGTTTAACAATTTTTAAGCAATATTGTAAAAGCCACGATATTGTAAATGTCACTCTCCATAATTTTTTTGAATGATAGGAGTGTCTATATTGATCCCCCTGGATGTACCGACGTTGATTTTATTTATTTTCAAATATTTCTTGATTATGGATGCCCGCGATTGAGGCCGAAGCGAATATGCTTCGTCAGAGTGCCATATCGATGGTTGGGGCCGTGGGGAGCGTGAACCGTTGGGGCAAAAAATAGTTGACCCCGCGCAGGTCGAGCGGGAATGTCGGAGAGGGAGGAATATTAACAGTTGAAACGCTAAGGGCATAGTAAACAAAAATTAAATTTGAAACTATCAAAGCATCAAATCCATTGACCAAGTCTGGGGGTTAAGGTTTAGTCCGCGACCAAATCGAGATTCCTCAGTAGTGCCAGGCAGTCCCTTCCTAGTATATAGTCGTATATGTAAATTATAACAGAAAAACGATTACAAATCTTCAAAAAATATATCTGAAACATGTCGTGACTATATATAATCATTGTGGTAAATGATAATTACTAAAGTAGTAATAAAAAGTATCTGAAAACGTATAAGTGCTATATTTTACAGCTAAACAGATTTTCCCACTCACAATCTAAAGTGACAGTAAATTTAAGCAACAAAAGGGCCCGTGGCTACTAATCCTTAAGAAGTATTGTCCTTACACAATTTCGGTTAAACCCTAATGTGAAGTTTCACAAAATTACCGTGAAATAACCCGCAACAAGCTTAAAGCCAAGAATGACTTGGTTTAAAGCCAAGTGAACCGAGTATTAAGAGAACGATGGAAACAAAAGCCCTACGACATTTAAACTGCTAACTAGAGCCAGTATAAAATGCCCAAATAAGTATTACAATTTGTATCTATTACAACAATAAAACCCTAACCAGGGACATAATTAAACCCTAGTTCATTTTTCCTCCTAAAGGACAGGGAAAAGTCTTGTAATAATGCATGTAGCAAGAAATATATGGGTAACTTGGTAAGGTCTCGAGAGAGTCAGTTGACGGAACTCTGGAGCCAACCTGTGTCCTTGACAGTCCACACCTTCAACCAAGACAATACATAATAGTTACCCTCAGGAAAGGTGTAGCATTAACACAAAAACAAAAGAATACAGTACAATGTAAGCCGAGTACCAGAACTTTATCTCAAAACCATACAACCTGGATGAGGAATGGTAAAGGTTGTAGCATTTCCACCTTCAGGGAGACTACAACCCTGTCATTATAACAGAACAAATTAGTTCCGAGGTAGGTAAACTGAATAAATAAAACAATAAACCTTTGTAATCTACGTCATGGAGAGGAAGAGCTTACCTAAGCATATCTACTGTAGCCCTTCTGAAAAACCTAAGAAAAGGTGGGATCTCCGTAGGGTTGTAGAGCCTCCCCTGTAGCGGTGGAGCAATAATTGATTGGTCGAATCGATAGAGTGTTAAGGGTGCAGTTATCCTAACTTCCACTCATGAAAGGAGGGTCGTTGGATCGGAGACTTGAGGATCCATGGCGGTAAGTCATCCACTTGTCTTGACTGCTCGTACCGGTGACAACCCTGTCCCAAGGACAGTTGTAGGTTATCTATCGAGAAACTTCTGCTCGGTTTAATCCAAGCTCGGATGAACCATAAATGCAAAGGAAAAAAATCGATGGTCGAAGGAACCTATCACATTAAAATCAATAACGCAATCTGAATGTTAATAAGTAGCATGTTCGGGGTAACACCTATCACATTAAAATCAATAACGCAATCTGAATGTTAATAAGTAGCATGTTCGGGATAGGGTTGGCATGATAATGTCGAGACCTTGGTTAATGAATATAGACTTGGCTCATTTGTACATTCCCTTTCAAAGTTTGATGTCAATAATGTATGGCTTTAAGCTTTAATCATATGTGGAACATTTTTATTTTTAAAGTTCGTCCAGGAATGGTAACGTAATTAACCTACAACTAAACTATTAAATATTTAATGTTTGCGATAAAGCGGGATGATGATATTTTTTAGTTCATGTAGTAGACCTAATAATTAAAAATAAATATTTCATTGATGTGATGAATTTTATTTAGTTTGTATTTTATTTTATTTTTTATATTTGTAAATATTTATTATTTAATATTATAGTTGATATAACTTTTAATTTTATATCTAATCTAATAAAAATGAATGAAATCCTCCTCCCCAAAACTAGGAATGTTCCACATTGAACTTATTATTTATAAATATATTTAAATTGGGAAAGAATTAATATTCCTTCTCTTCTCATTACTATAATAAATAAAATGTTTGGTATGAGTAGAGGGCATGAAATTTATTGGTGAACCTAGAAAAAATCATGAATTTTTAATGGCATATAACATGTAACATTCAAAATTGAACTTTAAATTCTATAAATATATTTAAAATAGATAAGGATTAATGCCTTTTTCCTTCTTATTACTATGATAAAGAAACTCATGTTAAACGATAATATATATAAATAACAATAAATAAGGTGAAAATGAAAAACGATGAAAACTAATTGTTTAGACAAACAATAATGTCTATTTAAGTAGACATTAAATTATTGGTTTTGTAATAGATATGACGTTTAAATTTTATTGAGCCCCAAGGGTTAGGTCAATTGGTCAAGTTTCCATTGCTAAGTACCTTGCCAATTGGGAGGTCACGGGATCAAATCTCCTTGATGCCCTTGGGGTTAGGCCTTGCTTGTTTGGTCAGTGAGTAGATCCCTTCTGGTTGATCTGCCTAGATTTTTCCATGGATGTAGTAGCCACCTAGTGTCCATGAACCACCCTTAAAAAAAACTTATTGAAAAAAATGAATACAATGCAAGCCTTGAATTCATTAAATTCATTATAGAGGAGGCTAAGAACAACAATTTCCTATATCGACAAGAAAAAATGATTAAAAATGTTGGTTAATGTTGGCTCTATATCACATTGTGACAAAGACTATCTCGATTAGAAAATCATTCATGGTCAACCATGGTCCATCGTTGTATTGTGACAATCTAAGGATTTATTAATCTAAGGGTACAACCATGATGTAGCATGGTCCAATGCCTTATTGTGTCAATATGAAAATCAACAAAGGTCAATGTGTATTTAAAGGTTTATAATATATTTCCTTTGGGTTTAATATTTCATGATTATATTTCCTTGGGTTTAATATTTTTCCCTTGCCTTTATAATCCCTTAAGATGTTAGTGTTTATCCCTTGGGTTTATTATTTCCTTGGGTTTATAATATCAATCATGGTAAACCATGGTCAATCATGGTCAACCAGAGTAAATCAGAGTCAATCATGGTCAATAATGGTCAACCATGGTAAACAATATTTTATAAAATCGATCATGGTCAACCATGTTTATTTTAGGGTTTTTAATATTTACCTTAGGGTTTATATACCTTTGGTTTGTAATATTTGTCCCTTGGGTTTAATATTATCACCTTGGGTTCATAATCCCTTGGGGTTTTAATATTAATCCCTTGGGTTTATAATATCAATCATGGCCGGTCATGGTCAATCGTAGTGATTCATGGTCAACCATGGTCGAATATCACACTATGACAAAAATTGTCTGCATATGAAAATCATGGACAATAATGGTCAACAATGGTCAATCTTGGTCAAACATCGTTGAATGTCACATTGTGACAAAGATTATCTCGATATGAAAATCAATGATGGTCAACCATGGTCCAATGTCGCATTGTGACAAAGATTGTTTGGATATGTAAATCAACCATGGTCACAAATGTCGCATTGTGACGAAAATTGTCTTTATATGAAAATCATGGATATTCAGGTCAACCATGATCAACCACCGTTGATCATGGTTAACCATGTTTATTTTAGCGTTTATAAGATCGAGTCTTTGAGTTTATTATTCCCTTGGGTTTATAATATCAATCATGGTTAATCATGGTCAATCATAGCCAACCATGGTCAACCATGGTCGAATGTCACATTGTGACAAAAATTGTCTCCATATGAAAATCATGGACAATCTTGGTCAACCATGGTCGAATGTCGCATTGTGAAAGAAATTGTCTCAATATGAAAATCAACCATGGTCAACCATGGCCCAACATTGCATTATTACAAAGATTGTCTCGATATGAAAATCAACCACAGTCAACCAAGGTGTAATGTCAAAAGGACTTAAACTCTCCCGAATCAACCCTTTATCCAACAACTCCTATACCTACTTCCTGTTCTCTTCATTGTCCTTTGGACTCATCTGGTAAGCAACTTTTTTTGGTAAACTAGCCCCTAGAATGAAATCAATATGGTGACTGATACTCCTTTTTGGTGGCAATTTTTCTGGTAGACCATCCACCACAATGTCACTAAACTCCTGCAGCATATCCTGTATCTCCTCAGGTAAGTCAACAATCTCAGTATGGATTAACACCGCTCTTGGCCTTCGCACAATTGGATATTTTACCTCATCATCTCCAATCTGTTGTAGAAACTCTTTTCCTCCTAACAGTAATGCTTTTGTTCCACCGTTTTCTGCCATATCCTCCTCTTTCATGGGTACTAGCATATGCTTTATCTAATCCTTAGCAAACTTGTAACAGTTTGTCTTCCCATCATGGACAACTTTCCTGTCAAACTGCCATGGTCTGCCCAGCAGTGTATGGCACACATCCACTGACATGATATCACAAGTTACTTTATCCTTATACCTACCAATGTGAAACTCCACTTCGCACTGCTCATCAACCAGCAGTTGGTGTCCTTTTTGTAACCAAGACACCCTGTATGGTGTTGGGTGCTTCAATCTTTTTAAACCTACTTTTTCTACCATTTCAATGGCTACCAGGTTGTTAGTGCTCCCGCTATCAATAATCAATTAGCAACATTTCCCATGTAATTTACACACAGTTCAGAACAATGATTTCTGCTATGTCTGGTCAGCTAACTCTTTAGCCGGTTTTAACAATACCTTCTTTAACACTAAGGCTTCTTCCGTTTCAGGCATGTTCTCCATATCTTGTGGCGGTGCCTCTGCTTCTTCTGGTTGAGCAACATATGCTCCTCTTTGCCCTGCTTGATCACTTTCAGGACATTCAAAAGACCCATGTCCCCACTTGTGACACTTGTAACACTGATAGGCATTTCCTCTGCCTCTTCCATTACCTCTTCCTCATTTGTAAGGCCTTCCTCCTCTAGTGTTACCTTATTTTTCAATTGGTCGTGCAGTCTTTGAACTGCTGCCCTCTTCATTACTATTGACAGTTCTACCTCTACCAAAAGACTGTCCTCTTCCTCGGCCAGATCGAGGTCCTCTTCTGGCATTCTGATTTCTGGTGATCTTTTCCTCTGCCTTCAAAGCACTTTGATAGGCTTCCTCTATGGACTTGGGGGAAAGAATACTAATCTCATCTAGTATCTCCATCTGTAAGCCATTCACAAACCTTGCTAACTTTTCCGGGGTATCTTCAACATAACTCACTCGCAGGTTCACTCTGTAGAATTCTTCCATATACTCCTTCACAGTCATTGGTCTTTGATTCAGGTTCTGCACCTACCTATACAGAGAAATATGATAGTCTTTGGGTAGAAACTTAATCTTCATCTTGGCAATCATCATGTTCCACTTTTTGATCAACGATTTATTTGACCTTCTCCTTTCTGCCTACACGTTGTCCCACTACAATGCTACAAGTCCCTTCAGTTTGGTGGCTGCAAACCTCACCTTCTTATCTTCACTGATTTCTTCACACTCAAAATATTTATCTAGCTCACTAATCTAGTCCAACAATACCTCCGTAGATAAACTGCCATCATAATTCGAAGGCTCTAGCTTCGGCTTGCTACTTGCCAACAAAACTAATCTCAATAATTTTATCTTTGGTCCCTTTTCGTCTGACCCATCCGTCGTGGCTGCAACTTCTTCTTCACTGTCATCATCACCTTCTGGATCCTTACGCCTCCCTGCTTCCACTACTGCCAATCGGGCACTTAGGATCTTGATTTCTTCTCGCAGCCCTTCATCGGCTACTCTCCTGATAGCTCTACCTTGACATCTTCTTCCTACTTCCATTTTTTTTTATTTTGAGAAAAGAACTTGCTCTGAGACCAAAATTTGATGCCGATCCCGAGATGGTTTCATGGCAGCTGGCCCATCCTTGGTCCTTCCCGCGTTGGTGGTGAGGGTTTGTTGTGCCTTCAATGCGGATCTGACCCGAGGTTGGTCTCGTTTTGTGTGAGCATGGCATGTATGATATGGCTCGACCTGGGCTCATTTGCATTGTTGTTCATTTGAGTTATGCTTCCGTTCCTCTGTGGCTCGTCTAGTTCGGCTCTGGAAGAATATGGGTCTCTGTTGCCTGTTATCCTCTTGGTTCTTCTCTGGTTTTCCTCCTCTATCGTTTGCTAGTTATATGAATGTTTTTTGTTGGATCTAGTGGTTGTTGTACACCTAATTTTCCGTGAAGGTCTCAGGTTTTCTTTGTCATTCTGGGTATGCCTTATTTTGATTGTCTGTGAACGATTCTTTTACAACTTATAAGTGATGTTTTCTAATTGGGTTTTGGTCGCATTTCATAGGCCCTCCACCTGTTACTCTCGTCGATGGCTTGGCTACTTATTTAACCGGTAAAAACCCTGTTTTGATTCCATTGTTTTTCCTTCCTGTAGTTTTTACTAACAACCTTTCTCTTCGTGAGCAGGCTGTAGTATCATGTCACTTCGGTTGTTGGTTACACTCAGGTTGGGGTTTCAACTTGTAGCTCAGGGGTGGAGTCCGGCCTCCCCTTCAAGTATTCGTCGTGGGTCATGTTCCTTGTTTTTTCACTGGTTTTGTTGTGTGCTATATAGCTATGCTTCCTCTCTGACAATATTCTTGTCACTGTGTAGGTATCCCTCTCCTCTTTGTTGTGGCTTCAAGGGGCTAGGTCTTAAGGATGAAATGTTATGGTCTCTTCCTTGAAGATTTGGGTCCATTGTGCTTAAATCGGGTAGGGTCCTTCCTTGAGTGTGCTCTGCATTTGCATTTTGGTTTCAGGCTATAATTGTTTAACCCTTGAGGTTTCAGTTTGTTGGTCCATCGATACTTGGTTGCCTCTTGTGCAACAAGCCCATCCTGTCGATTTTGTTTTTTCTTCTAGGAATGTGTTTCGGCCTTCTGTTGTCGGTTGTCGTGTCTGTTGTTCGTTTGTGTACTGATTTGGTCTATCTGGGTTGTGGAAACCCTCCTTGGCCTATCTCATTTGTATGAAGGTCTGTTGGTTATTTTTTTGAGGGCTTTGTGTCTGGAGGCCTGTGTGGAATCTGCAAGTTTTGTCCTATACTTCCATGGACCTGATGAATATTATATATATATATATATATATATATATTATATATATATATATATTATATAACTGTAAATTTTAATTTTAAATCAAATTAGTATGTATTTGGTAATATACATGGATGGTTGGGCTCCGTCGTATTTGATCGTTTCAGTCTTGGTGCGCAGTTTGAATGCTAATCCCATAATTTTTTGTTTAATTGCTACGCATAGTAATTTATACTTGTCGTTTCTGAAACAATGAATACCTGTAATCTTTCTTTAAATTCATAAAAAAATTAAAAAAATTAAAAAAAAAAATGTTCAGAGTTATGCTTTCTTTCCTTTTTTTCATCTAGATGGCAACCACCCTACATTTGATTCTGGGTTTCCTATTTATACTTGCTGTCAGCCTCATACTGTTGAGGAACCACCCTCAGTTATGTTATATTTATTTTACAGTTTCATTTAATTTCATTTCTAAATTATTTTAAACAAATCCTATTCTAGCTATTGTTTAGTTTATAAATAAAAACATTGGCTGTAACAACCTTCATTTAAAAATAAAAATAAAACTAACTAAAAGTGAACTTAACCAAAATAGCTTGTCCAGCTGTCGCCTCCCTAGTTGGATGCTCCTGCACCAATAGTGCTATAGGTATACAGCCTTATGGGCTCTTTGATTTACTTGTTTCTAGGACCAACGATATCAATTTTGCATTCAGTGCTGGGAGAATGTTCGTAGACTGCTAAGATTCTTCTACTACCTCATGAATATCGTTTCCTAGAAAAATCCAGCAGGCCTCGTAGAAATTAGTTGTATAACCATTAGGACCATACACCTTATTTTTGGGCATACGCGTTACAACTACTTTGACTTCCACAAAAGAGATCAGTCTTATCAAAGATTTATTTGGTTCCTTACTAATCATTCTTGGATTCTGACTAAGGAATGTAGTAATAAAAGTAGATGGACCTAGGGCATTTTGAGTCCATAATTTTGTGAATTAATGAACCACTTCCCCTTCTATGCCAGATTAGGAGAGTTTTATCCCACCATCCTTATCTATAATGGATAAAATTCTATTATGAAGATGGCATTATATCCCTATATTATGAAAAAACTTAGTATTTCGGTCCCACTCCTTCAACCATTGGATCTTGGACTTTTGCTTCCACATAATATCTTCTTGCTTCCTCTTGGCTTCTAAATTTGCAAGGATGTTGGACTCCTCCAATGCGAACTTTGTGGTTCTACCTTTACATATAATCCTTTGTTGTGTGGTTTCCATTTTGTATTATAAATCTCTCTTTTCTTTAAAAATGTTTCTAAAAACATCCTTATTCCAATTTTTAATCCAGGATTTCAAAAGATTCAATTTTAGTTGAAAAACTCCCATATTAGTGTGACCTTCAACAGATAATCCTACCCACCATCCCTTTAATAAATCTAAAAAAAATGTTTGATTGAAACCAAAAAAATTCAAAACAGAAAGGTTGATTTAATGAGGTTTCCCTTAGATCAATTTCCAACTTGGCTATTGATCAAAAGCCACAGCCAGTAATATAGAGGTTTCAATAAACATATATGTATGTATAATAGTGTTTGATAACATAAAATGGTCTAATCTACAAGTAATCTGATTTCTTCCCCCAATACGATTATTCCAGTTATAACAACCATTAGTTGTGGGAATGTAAACCAAATAGAGAGTCTCAAAAAACTCATCAAAATCCACCAATATAGGATCCAATCTACAGTTACCACCTTCATTCTCTTGTAAGGATCTCATAACTTTAAAATCTTCACCCATGATCCGCAAAGAATTTTCCACCAAATATTTCATAGCTTGCAATTGCTTCAAGAATATTCTTTTATTTGAAGGGATGGAGGGACCATAAACTATTGATAGAAAAGCAGAGTCTTTTGTTCCCACATATCGAAATTTTCTTGTTAAAATTTTATGTGATGCAAACCATTCCTGAAATAAAACCGAGTGGTGATTCCACCAAACTATGATTTTGCGGACATTCCTAATGGCATCAATGGACATAAACTCACAACCTCTCCAACAAAAACCACCTATGCTACTCATTTTCGCCTCTACCAGTTTTGTTTCTTAGTGAATTATGATTGTTGGGTTTTCCTTTTTTATTTGATCTCTAAGGAATTATTGTTTACCTCTTCTATTGAGGCCCCTTATATTCCACTATAATAAAACACAAAAATGAATATATATGTTATGTTCATATGAAGTAAAATAATATTATATCAACTTTATAGAAATATAAAGTAATTAAAAGTAGAAAAAAAACTATATAAACATTATACAAAGTCGTTGAAAAAAATAATTTATTTGTTTATATTATTTATTTATTTATTTTTTTGAAACACAATGAAAATTTACACATGGTGTGTGTGTAAGCAGTGCAGATCAATCTTCAATCTTAATTACAGATCTATCAAGCTTCTAGAGGGATAACATTTGTAGAGGTGCAATTTTCTTATTCAATTTTTACACTTCAAATGAACTTCTCACCTATGAGATTTGATCATTTTAGTATTTTACTAGATTTGTGGTTAAGATAAATATATATATTGGTATTAGCTATTTCTATAACAATCTATTTCCTAGTTTTAAATATGGCTTAAGAATGGTTTTGTCTCTTACCAATCTTGTTCATAAACTCAGCCCCACATAACTCATATTAGTTAGTGCCACAACAATTTATTTCCTAGTCTTTAGTATGGATTATGGATGGTTTTGTCTCTTACCAATCTTGTCCATAAACATATGTACACTTAAATTATGTCATGTGAATCATTGTGAAATAGAGATTTCCAAATAACTGAGTCAAATTTAGAAAATAAATTTTTGAAAACTAGTTTATTTAAATAATTTTTTAAAGGACGAGGAACCAGTAATAACTAACATATCTATTTGACTCTTACTATCAATTTTCTTTCTATGTCCATGGTAATTGCTATCTATGTCCATGGTAATTGCTATCTACTACCTCTATGACATTGACAATTGATATGGAATAATGGTGTCCATAAATATACATTCACTTAAATTGTCTCATGTAAGTCATTGGAATAATTGAATCACAATTACATATACAATTTTTTTGAGAAATAAATTATCTAAATAAATTTTTGAAAGATGATAAATAAATAATAATTAACATATCTATGGATGACTCTGATGACTCTTATTACGTATTGTGTTGGGTGAGAAAATAAAATCCCTTATAAACAAATTTTAAAAGACTAATAGCCTTATAAACAAATTTTAAAAGACTAACATCATTTTCAAAGACTAATGGCATTAAGAGTAAAGTGAGACCAACCAAATATAAAAACACAATACAAATATAATGAGGCAAAACCAGCATTAAGAATTAAGAGGATGCAAATGAAGAAGATAAAAATCTGAGTATTGTTTTGGTGTAATTGAAAAGATTGCATATAAAAATATAGCATCTCAATAATCTTCTAATAATATAATTGAAAATTCTATATTAAAAAAAAAAACTTTTACATCTTAATAATCCTCTAATAACTTCTTATGTAGTACATAACTTTTTCGCAACGGTTTATGATTTAATGAGGTAGTATATATTTGTAAAAACGTAACTCACTTTGGATATAATATAATGAGATTATGAAGACAACCTAAAGATGTAGATTCTATCAATATGTGATGTAAACCTTAGTAGATTAAGCAACCTGCTAATCAGTTATGACACTATGTCACGTTGCAATTATATTGATCTTCTTATGAGTTCGTGTCACTAGTCCTTGTAGAGATCAATTGTAGACCTAAGTATTCATGATATTTCGACACAATTTAATAATATGCAAAAGCCCACATGGATTCGGGCATCTCCATCCGAGTTGGGATAATGATAACCATTACATCGAAAGTGGAAATCATTCTACAACGATACGGAAAACATATGCATCCAATTTGGAAGCTTCTATCACATAGTTGTACAAAGAGATAATAACTGATTGAATGCATTTGACATAACAGTGAAGCCTCCTTGGTTGATATATCCAAATTGGATTCTCCCTTATCTTCATTGCACCGAGTCTCTAAGGGTCCTCTCATCTTCATTTTCAACTCTATTTCGTAAGAGCAAGAAGTCCGGCCAGCATGCATTGCGTTTTATTGTAACTGCTGCGCAGTAGGTATAACGCATCAGTTTTGCCATTGTTAGACTAATTTTATTTTTTTTATATTTTTACTATTGTTTAATATTAATGGTTTATTAATTATTTATTTATTATTAATATATTTTCTGGCATTGGGTCGTAATAATTAATCTCATTGGACAATGATATCTACAAGAGACAATAACGCTCAATTCTTAATGCTTGCAGATAAAAGGTACATAGATTAATCAGGTCAGAATCTTATTTATTTTTATATTTTTACTATAGTATTAATTGTTTTATTATTTATTTATTTTTATTATTTAATTACATTTTTCTGGCATTGGTTCGTATAATTTATTTCTTACAATGAGACAATAACGCTCTATGTCTTAATGACTTGCAGATAAAAAGTACTTAAAATAATATTAGGTCAGAATCTTATTCATACAAAAATGAGAAATGATAGGGACATATTTTATTGATATATATCTATCAAATTTTTTCTTTGAGATTTAATGTTTTCGCGATCTTATCATGAAAGATTTGTTACCTGATAAATATCTTTTAATAGTTTATTTACTGAGATTTGGTTTATTCATATTGTTTTTTAAGTATTTTTTTGTTTCTTTTGAATATATTTCTTTTCTATAAAATTTTAAAATTATTTTGACAGAAAATTACTTCACAAATCAAACTTTAACTAACTTTTTTTCCTATTTTTTTTATATCACTAAGTTTTAAAATTAAGAAAGATTTCTTATTTATATATATCAATACCTAGAATGGTAATACACAATATTTTATAAGATTAAGTATTACTTACTTTGTTTTTGACAAAAAAATTGCTCTCTATAGTTTAACCTTATGGTGAATTCTATTATTTTTTATTAATATTAAAAATTATTTATTTGCAATATGATTGGTTGAGGTCTTATTTCCTAATGATTGTTACTACAGTCTTTGAACAAAACAATGCCATGTGGATAACTACTTCAGATTTTTCTGCTAACTTTTAGATGTAGTTACAATATTTATGCCATGATTCGTAGGTACTTTTAGATTTTTCGTTGTTAGGCTTCAAAGGAAACCACTAAATATTAAAATCCTTGAAATTAGCTCATACTCATTATCATGCAAGAACAATCGTCCCTTAAAATATATCTATCTATTTGTCCTTTAAAATGTTATAGAGAATCTTCTCAACAAAAACACTATCACTACAATATAATTATTGTTGTCACTATATCTATCTATGTCTCCTTTCAAACCTTATAGAGAATCTTCTCAACAAAAACATTATCGCTATAATAAGAAAATATTATTTTACTCCATAGGATTGGATTTTCCATGACAAAATTACAATTAACAAGATAACTCAATTTCCCAATCAATAAAATATGAATTGACTACATTCTAAACCTTAACACTAACTTGAATTCAATATTTTACAATAATTTAGCTATATTTAAATTAAACTACATGAATTGACTATATTTTAAACCTGAACACTAACTTGAATTCAATATATTTATTTTAATTTAGTTATATTTAAACTAAGCAACAATATATTACTCTTTTTATTTCATCTCTTTATACGAATAATAACCCCCAAAGACTTTCTAATCCTTCTTTTTGAATTAAAACATTTATATATTCTTCCACATAAGTAAATTAGTAACTTTTTATTGATTTTTTTAGTTATACCCATCACAAATAATAATACCCTCACTTATTTTATTTTTCTTAGTGTTTTCAAAATTTCTTACCATATCATATCATCAAGTAGAGTGCTCTCGTTGAAAAGCGCGGGGTTAAAGAGACATCTACATTATGTCAATCAAAAAAATCCCCACTTATATTTTTCCTAGTGTTTTCAAAATTTCTTACCATATAATATCGTTAACTAGAGTGCTTGGATGACGAGACACATCTACATTATGTAAATCCAAGAAATTACTAATCTCTTTAGAAGAACTTTATTGTGATTAAAGGGCCTGTATCATCCATAGGTCTTCGAAGTGTTTACGATAATGGAATATGATACATGAATCGTGTTCTTGGTACTTTAATTGATTAATCATGTATTAAAATTTTGAAATAGTATTTAATTTAATTTTAAGAAAAAATATGTAAGTAAATGATTGTGTTGAGAGGAATTTTCATGTCTTAAGTTCCTAGGTACGGTTTATGTGTCTTAGATGGAGAATTTAATGCACAAGCTCACTATTTTTAACAACAAAGTATTTATTAAATATTAAACCTCTTTTTTTAACAACGGTGTTTATTAAATATTAAACTTGTCAAATTAGAGAATCAAGCTTACATCCTACTTATAAGAAAATATTTCTTATAAAAGATATACATTATATTTAAGGAATATACCTCAGTATTATTAGTCATACACTACATTGTTAGAGTCTAAACTCCTAGTTTTTTTTCCTTGAAACAATCTCATGATCTAGGAGGCATGCTCAATGGGCCAAACCTTAGAATCAAGCTCATACTAGTTTTTCATGAAATATTTCTACTACAGTGCATATGTTGTAGGTTGGGGTTTTGTCATGGCTAATGGGCCATAAAAATGGTGTGTAGAGCCTAAGACATTAGATTTATACTACACACCACTATTTCTTAAAAAGTAGTGCATAATTTCTAGGGCATTGATTTCCAACCTTGAATACTATATTTAGAAAGGAGATCCACCATTTCTAAGTAATTGTTTGAGGCCATGCTATTATTGTAAAATAGAGATTCCATACAAAGGGCATGTCTTACAAACCATGAAAATTTAACAATAATAATATTAATAATACAATAATTATATTTTTTTTTATATTAATAAAAAAAATATAAATTTCCTACAACATGAAGGCTATGTTTCTTCCCCTTTATGTCAAAGTTCCTTTTTTATGATGCATAACAATGCTAAAGAAATGGGACATGACATGGTATTGACTGATTAGTGATGCTAGGAAGATATGGGCCAATGCATTCTATATATTAGTGTCATAACATTTAGACATAATTTTGATGCAAAGTTGACATAATTACCCTAAAAAAGATGCAACAATAATTTCTACATCATTTTTACTATAAATGTGAAATAAAAGCTAAAAAAGGTGGGGTCTTGTCTTTTCATTTTGCAAGATGGTGCAAGGTAGAACTTCTTAGCAATGAAATGGAATTGTGGGAGCACTCAATAGGAGAAAGCAAGAGATATTTTTTTGGCGTCATCATATTTTTTGATCCACAAGTATGTTTCTTGTTTTCTTCCCTAATTTTTTTTTAAATTTCAAATTTAAAATGAAAAGTAATGCGGATTTTGAAGATAAGTTTTAGGTTTTGTGTTTTAAAGATGGATTTTGGGTTTTAATTCTCTTCATCCATTTCTATCCCACTTTATCTATCTTCTTTGCCTTTTACCCATCCACTCCTCCTCCCTCTTCCTCGTTCCCTTCCCCCTCATCTCGCTCCCCTCCCCTCCGCTGCCCTCCCCTCCACTGCCCTACCCTCCATCATATTCCTCTCTTTCTCTCCCTCTTGTCTTTATTCTCCCTACATTCCTTCATTCCACTCCTCCTCTCTCTTCCACTCATCTCCCCCCCGATTTCCCTCTTCCCCTCCTCTTACTCCAACCTCCTCTCCCTAATCCTTCTTTTCCTTCCCATTTTTCAACTTTTTCTTCTCCATCCTCCTCCTCCCCCTCTTCCTTTTTCTCCTTCTCTTATCCCTCATTACCCTCTACCTTTCTTGTTCCTCTCCCACTATAGTTATACAAACTCCCTAAGTTCTTTCTGGTTCCTCTCCCACTATAATTATACAAACTCCCTAAGTTCTTCTAGAGAAATCACATGTTATTATATTGTGAAATGAATTTTAAATACACTTTCTAAATGATACTCTCATTGATTAAAAGGAGAATTTCATGGATGAAATAATTACATGTTTGTAGCATTGTGTTTAGATATATTTTAAACCCTTATGATCATTTCTGTGTGACGCCTATTAAAGGGATGTAATGATAAATATATGTAGCATATAAGGTGTCGATTCTAATATTACTTTATTTCCTCGAGGTGTTTAAGTCCAACTTCACTTGATAAGGTCTAATTTTCTTGCAATCTTAATTTATTCACCATTTCCACCTTACATGGCTTTCATTGCAATTACAAATATCAATAAGAATTCTTGGTATTGAATTTAATACAGTCACTATCAAACGTTAGACGATTAAATTATATTTTTTTGTCAATTAAAATTTAAATATCTAAATATACATAATCCTAAAGCCGTTGCAATTACAAATATCAATAAGAATTCTTGGTATTGAATTTAATACTGTCACTATCAAGCGTTAGAAGATTAAATTATAATTTTTTTTGTCAATTAAAGTTTAAATATCTAAATATACATAATCCTATACTATTTATTATAAGGAGATAATGAAAATGAAATTTTATATGCCTTAAATATGTTGAGCTTCAAAACTATTGAATCCATCGTTACCTAAGATATTGGATGTTTTTATCATAATACATGATATTTTGTTAATTGCAATATTTTTATATAAATTAAATGCACATGCGATATCCATTAGGATTTAAAGGCTTCTTTGAAATATGTTGTAGTGTAGTTCTGGAGGAAATAAAGCTTGGTTTTTCCTTTATAAGACAACTTAGGAATCGATATACAACAAAACAGATATTAAATAGCAATAATTTTTCTAGCTTGTAGAGGCAAATACCAACAATTTTGTTTGTATTTCCATGTAAAATTTAACGGTAACCAACTCCAGTAGAATGGTGCAGTAGAAATGAGAAAATGAGCTTTAAGGTTTCGTTGACCTCATATTTAAAATTCAACTAGAAATAATTCTATAACACTCTCTTTACCATGTCAACAACATTTTTAATGGTTAGTTTTGTGTTTCCTTTCCTAATCTTTCAATGGATTCACAATATATGTTACTTACTTAATCTAAGTAAGTGATAAATACATCAAAATTATGTTCAGTTGTCTTCACTTAGTTAATTTAGGTAAGTGATAAATACATCAAAATCATGTTCAGTTCTCTTCATTGAATGTAATTTAAATGACATACCATCACAACATTTAAAAAATAAAATTTATATAATTTGGCAGTTGTCTATAATGCGATTTTTTGGAAGTTTTTTTGGTGGGTTTTTCTGGTCAAAATCCGGTAGTAATTGATTGGAATTGCAAGTTTGATAGCTAGTTTCTACAAAATCAAAGTGTCCCAATGGTTTTTCAGGGTGTTGAATCCAAATATGCAGTTAAAAAACTATTTTAAATAATAAAAATCAAGATTTAACCTAAATTTTTTTCCACCGAATTCTGTCACCGAAATCTCCAAAAAGTCGCATTATAGACAACTCCTATAATTTGTACATTGCGTTGGTCCCTCACAAAACATGCCACTCATAATTAGTATCCCAATATAGATACTCCACAAAGTGAATTCCTCATACCAAAATATAATTATCACTCAATATATGGTAACACAATCAATCATTATTTATGAGTGGGTTGGGGAGTTAGGGGGCTTCCATACATCTTTGAGTTAGAAGGTTATTTTCTTTGTCTCAATGTATGTTGAATTTAACTCAATAACTTCTGTCATTGTGATAAATGTACATATTATACGGATTTTCATGGATATTCCTCAAAGCATGATGTTGGAGGGAGGGAAAAATTTAAGGATGGAAATTTATCTTGAAGTTTAAGAAAATTGGCGAATCTCACTAGTCCCTAATATGCAAACTATAAAATGTTTATTGATGTATTTGTAAAATTATTCAAATTTATAATGATTTATATAGACTCTATATATAATGTTGGTCATTTTTAAGGTAAAATAATTTTATATTGTAAAATTTGGGCGAATCATTTTTATATAAAATGGAAATTGGCGAATCTTTTTTTCTTTTTGGGAAAATCATGGAAGATTAGTCCACCTGCAAATCTTGGCCCCTAAAATTTTCCACGGCTGGATGTGGTAAAATAAAGAAACCTAGGAGAAGAAATGGCGAAAAAGTTCCAATAGTTGAAGGTCCCAATAGCGAGATCTTGTTGAGTTGTAGTTATGATCTAGGTGGATATATGTGGCCATCCACCTATACCATTAGCTGGCAACATACTTTTCCCATTTTGATAGTTTTCTATTTTTGGCAGTTTTCATAATCTCAATTTTCGGAGTTGTTTTAAGGCCCTAAATGACATTTTTGGGGGAAATGGGATGATAGTAAAAAATTATACTCCTTGGATAAACCTTTCCAATAGGCTATTGTGCACGCTAAGTAGAGATTGTATACCAAAGTTACGACCCCACACAGTTGGCATTCCAACTTACCCCATCAAGGCCCATAATCCTTTGGTCTTTCATCTCTTAGAGTTAGGTTTTTTTTATTTTTAGGGTTTTTTATTGTTTCTTCATAATAAATAGGCCTCCAAACCTCATTGTAACATAGTTTAGAAAAGGTGTAGCCAACACATATATTCTCAAAGATAAACTACCACCATTCAAACTAGTTTGATTTCATTCTATATGTATAAAATTTCATTATTTTTTAAATTATTAATTAAGTCAAGTTTCATTGTATATTTGTGATTTTTTTTTAATCTTTACTTCATTTTGTTCACTTTATAAATTTAGATCAAATTACATATTTTATATTTAATTTTGTAATATTAAACTACATATTTATTTTGAGAAAGATACATTTATAATTCGAATCATTAATTCTTTATAGCTTGTTTTATATTGTAAGAAAAATTGATTAAAAAATTGTATATATATATATATATATTATAAAAGGAGAGACAACACCCATACAAATTAATGGTATTCCATGCCATGGGGAGAGTTATTGTCTAAAGAAATTTAGAATGTTATTGAATTTAATATACTACTCTTTTCATAGCACTTATTCATTCCATGGAATGCATGCAATTAAAGTTTTAGTACGGAGCATAGAGATTAGTTTGAAGAGATGAATATCTAATTCATGAGAAAAATATAGATAAAATGCAATTAATTATGGTGATACACAAATTAATCCTAATGGATGGATATATTTTTAAATTTTGGAGTGATACAATTTCTATAATCAAAATTCGGACAAGGAAGTGATTGAGAGAATATCATTAAAAGGGGCAGAAAAAAGGTACTAATTGTAATCAAAGCTCGCATAACAACATATACATAAGATTCCTAAATTTATAACTTGATGATAAGCCGGTCTTCATAGATTTTATGATATTTTATGAACTATCAATAACAGGAGATAACATAAGACATGAAATATGTTTGAGTTTGTAAATCTATGTACTTGGGCACGCTCGATTTTTATATTTCATTATGTATCATCAATCAATTTTATTGGTAACATCATCTTAAATGGTTTTGAACAAATTGAATAAGAACATATTAGTAAGGTGACAAATCTAAATTTAAAATAATTCCTAGCTGTTTTCAAAGAGGCGCAAAGAATCCTTAAAGAGAAGAAAGAATTCAGGTGGAACTTAACACACCACGAAAAAATATCCACAAGGACAATAAATATGAATACGCTGATAGCTATAGCTTTTGATATGCCTACAATTATTTATTTATTTTGATATGCTTTCAATTTAATTTTTTTTTCCTTTGTCCGATTTTAGTTTTTAATACCATTCACATACTTTTGTGCTCGTTTGTTAAACATTGATAAGGTTAACTAAATATATATTTTATTAGATACGTTCATGAATAGATACAAGAAATTAATATTTATAGATTTTTCAAGTCAAGCAGCGTTGCTTATGATTAGACCTTATCTTTTATAATTTTATCAATATAATATCATATATATGGAAATCATATAGATTAAATGTATGATAATATTGATAGGGAATAATCCATAATAAACATTAAAATACCTACTTAATGATACATTTAATGTTGTTAAAATAAAAATAAGTTGTAGAAACTAATATTTTTTTCTTTCTAATTATTATTATATTATTAAGTATATAGTGTTTGTGTTGAAATATGACTTTCATATTTTAATTTAACTATCAATAATTATTAGGTGGGTGGTATGGATTTAATCTCCATAGAATATCCTAATATATTTTTAGTAGTAAACACACATCAAAAGTTGAGATTTATCTCCAAAGTAGTTATGATTTTTTTGCCCTTTTAATTTAATTGATTAATTAAAAGAAATGGTATATATGAACATGTGTCATATGAATAATCTTCTTAAGTTTTTTTTAAATGTATATATGTTTAATCATATAATAATTATTTTATAATTAATAATAATAACCATAATATAAAATAAAGTTATAATTAGTAAATTTTAAAGATTTCTTTTTTTAGATTATGACAATGTGAAATGTATCACAAGGTAAGTGTTTTGATTCTTATATGAATTTATCAACCATTTAATATATAATTTAAACATATATACATTTATTAATTTCCCCTAAAGGTGCAAAGATACATCGAAGGAATTGAACATGCCTATGATGTTACTGTAAAAATGTTGTAGCAAAGGAAAGATAAGAACCTAAAGGATGGAGGATGGATGTGAGGAAATGTGTTCAGGCCTGCAATAGTCTCACATTTGTGTCGATGTTGTCTCATAGATGTTGCTCGAACCACCTGGCTAAATCATTTTTTTCCAATCATACCATTATGTCAAAATGTTATATACATATTATATCCAAGCTATAACATGCAAGGTAATGAAGAGAAACATTACCATAGTTCCTCGCGGGCAATGGTGCACAAAAGATGTAATTACATAGAGGAAATGACTAAAGTCAATGTCTCTTGATAATGAGACTATATAAAGAGCATCTTTCGCTTGAGTAACCTTCAGATTCTAGGATATTCTGCAATCAACATAAATAAGGGGGTTTGTTTTAGGATTTTAGCTATCTCCTTTTAAAAAATTCTAAATTAATTTGGGTCCATTTTCCTAGAGCCATTAATTCCAATTTTAAATTTAAACTTAAATTTTGTCTAGCAAAGATTTCTTCAAATTGCAAATTTATGTGGTGTAGTTTACACAATCCAAGTGTCCAAGTAAACTTTCAAGGCATTGTATCCATTTATGCATTCAAAAATATAGTTTTAAAAATAAATATTTACATGCGGTATATGCATATATAGAGCTAATATAGATCCATTTTGAAGAGGATTAAATATCTTGAGGTGCATAATTCTTTTTGAATTTTTTCACTCTAAAAGAGGTCTCATATGCTATCTTTAGCCTTGTGGTTGTCAAAATACACAATAATGTCTCAGCTTGAACATGAAATTTTGTGTGGGAGTTATCTTAAGAATCCCCAAAGTTGGAATTTTTATACGATCTACCAAAAATTTAGATATTTTCTATTATATAAAAAAATTGATTAGGTTATGATATAACTGTAAATTGGTTGAAAAAAATCATTTTTTTTTGTAAGTCAATATTTTATTCTTAGTTCCAAAAAGAGGTACATCATAAGAAAAATGTAGGTAGTCTCACCCTGACCAGGTTTGTTGACTTTCACTAAAAGTAAATAATAGTGAAATAGAAAACCATACAAAAACACAGTCGACAACTTAAGAGGCCATAGACACTAATAAATAGACAAAACATATAAAACACATGTATCCATGCTAGTCCTCAAAAGTGATGGAGGTTGGGTTGTCTGGGGTTGTTACAGGAGGCGATGGAGGACGAAAGCAACATTGTACATGCTCCTTGAAATGGGCCATCCAAGCCTCCAACTTATCAACCTTCTCCAATGACAAATTCTGGCCTAACCAAACCACCACTACACACTCTGGGACATGGCACTCGAAGTAATGCATTTTTTTCAAAGTTTCTATCAATTCAATATTCTCCTCCTGTTGATCTCGCTCCGAAGTCTTCAGATGCACCAGAATTCACTGAATCAAGTCCCAACATTGCTCAACACAACAAACTTTTTGCTAACCATGACCATCATGATGCACTAGGACACAATGCCCAGCAACAACATGACAAACATAGCCCCCTCACTGCGAGACAGGCGAAGTGTGGCCACCTCGACCCAATGATGAGGCCCCATGCCTACCACCCCGAGCAGCAGGCCCTCCGTGCCTAGAGCATCCCAACCACCCACCTCCTCTGCCCCTCGATGTCGTGTGACTTGACCCACCACCATTGCGACCACCTTGAACCGGGCCACTTCTGCCACTCACCATCTTGAGCCTAGATCTGGATGTGTTTGCACCAGAACTGCTTGAATTGGGCTACACCTGGGGTGGACGAATGCCCGGAGTGAGGAACAGAGTGCATGGTTGGCTTCCCGACACCACTAGAATGAACAAAGGACCACCCGCCTGATATCCTTCAAACTTCCTGCATAAAAGGAGACGCCACCATCCATGACTAAACCTCCACACCCCACAACATTGAGAATACACAACACACAAGACAACCAGCCGCCATAAACCAAAAATATGCACCTCCACTAAAGAGGTCGCCTGCGAGCCCCACTAACAAGAGCCTAAGATTGTCACTTCAATGGCTCCACCCAGCAACACAGAAGCCTGTAAATGGACCGAAGAGGACCACTACTACTAGCCTGTTCCAGAAAAAGCTAGTTCCCACCCAACCTAGACTGAAACCACACAAGATGAAATAGAAATATTAGAATACCACCCCAAACAGACAACCATACCCTTCTTTCCTTGCACATTCACAGTGACGAAGCCCACTTTGACAATTTACAATGACACGCGCCTAAAAGCAAGGGAGGAAACAATGTTGGCAATGTCGTTCACTTGCCCGGACATGGGAACCTCTGAAATTGCTGCTTCTTCCCACAATTCCCACACCACAAACACTAATATTCGCACATACACAGAATGCCCAATGAATACCCCACCACCACCCATAACGTTTAGACCCTCACCACCACCCTCGACACCCAACGCGACATGAAACCTCACACGCCAAAATTTACTCTCCCTTACTCAAGGTATTATGGGTAGGAAGGGAGACCAACCCACCCACCTAAGCCCATGTGTCTAACATGAATGCCCATGCGTTCCCTCGAGAACACCATCCTCTTAGCTTGTCACTGCCATTGGGGAGTTGAAAAAATCAAAATTAAGCCCATTTAATTTTTCAATTAAACCTTTTATATCATTCTACTTAAAAAATTCCCTTGAACGCCTAAAGGAAATCTTTAAAAATACATAATTTAGTGTAAATCTTATCATACTCATTAATATGCTATCATCAAGAATTCCCCACTGCATCATAGATATCATGGATTTTGAACATGAAGCTCCATAACCACATTCTAAAATGAAAATATTTAGTTTTTATTTATGATATAGATATAAATATTAGACTGCACATTACAGTTATCATAATCAACTTATGTAAATCCCTTGTACCTTTCCTAGTTCCAAGGTGAAGATAATTTATTATCTTTTAATAAAATAAGAACTTTTTTCTTGTAAATGTTCTTATGACTTTTGTAATTGATCTGTTGAATGAGCTGCTTATTTATATTTTATTTTCAATATCATTATAGTGATGCATATTTATTTCTTATTTCATAGTAATTTATGTATGTAATATAATTGTAAAAAGTAAGGTTATCAAGTTTTTATTAATATAAATATTTAAATGTGAATTTTTAAAAATAGTGCTAATTAAAAGTGAATCTGATTAACTTGGAAACTTTTTATAAATAACTTGAAAAGTAATTGTATTTAAAAATTAAAATAACTAGCAATTGCACCACATGTTGCAATGGGAATGTCGTAAGGAAAGAACGTAGGAAAAGGTACCATAGAGGACCACATGATATAGGAGAGGCCATTGTTTAAAAATAGAAGAATGGAATCTCGTCAGAACTTAGTACTTGAAGTGTGAATTTGCCACTACCTCGTTAAATTATCCCAATATTTTCTCATTTAGAAAATTCACATGTGATAACTCTAAATACAAATGGCAGATGTGGTCCATATCAAACCTAATTGCATGTCCATGATAAAGTCAAATTGTTAGTAGCATAAGATTTCTCTTTATTATTAATATTTTAATTTGTGGGGTTGGGTACATTCTATTGAGCATACACCTATTCTTGAAGATGAGGTTTTTGATATACATGCTTTTGAACTTACTAACTAAAATTCTCACAGTTAATATGCCTATGATGAACATATAAAAACTTGAGACTAACAATACCATGGCATATCAATGCCACATGCCCAAGAACCATAACTTATTTCACATTCAAAATATTTTATAACAATATGAGGTGATTCTTAACCATGGATATTCACCCCCACATTAACGTGGATATTATTAAAATGTAAATAGACTTTGTTACAATAACATGGTTAAAAATTGTGGCCACATGTAAAAAAAAACATAACTTATTTCACAATCAAATATTTTATAAATATGTTAATTTAATTTAATTTTATAACAGTTTTTTAATTAAATTGAAAAGGAAAAGTGTTATAATTACTTTCGAGATATATCTAAACATGTATCCTCACTACTACTAAAAAGATTCCCATAGAAATTAAATCAAAATTATCATAAAATTAAAAATCAGAATACTATTATATCTAAACATGTGAGATTTATATAACATAAATAATATTATTGCGAACTCACATAGATCCATCTTAACTAAAGATTCCTCGATGACTGTATAATATATGATACAGGTTTATTAAACCTATTGTAGCTTGAAATTCACCGTTCTTGGAATCTCAAAATTAAAAAAACTTGAAACTTATGATTCAAAAGGTAAAAGTAAAATTTTTTACCTTTCGAACATTGAACTTGAGGATAATTGTAGCTTGAAAATTCACATAGATCCATCTTAACTAATATCCAAAAAACATAACTTATTTCACAATCAATTTTATATGTTAATTTTAATTAATTTTTAACACTCTCCGTAAATTAAATTGAAATGAAAAATGTTATAATTACTTTTGAGATATATCTAAACCCTCTATCCTCACTACTACTAAAAAATTCCCATAGCAATTAAATCAAAGTTATAATAAAATTAAAAATGAGAATACTATTATATCTAAACATGTGAGATTTATATAACATAAATAATATTATTGCGAACTCACATAGATCCATCTTAACTAAAGACCCCTCGATTGTAGCTTGAAAATTCACAGTTCTTGAGATCTCAAAATTAAAAAAACTAAGTAAAATTAAAATTTCTAACTTTTCAAACACTAAACTTCACGATAATTGTAGCTTGAAAATTCACAGTTCTCAGGATCTCAAAATTATAAAAAAACTCGAAACTTATGATTTCTCAAAATTATAAAAAAACTCGAAACTTATGATTTAAAAGGTAAAAGTAAAAATTTTAACTTTTCAAACACTGAAGTTAGGATAACTATAAAAAAATTTGATCTGAAAATTAATCGTTTAATAATTTATGTTAAATAAATACTATTTAAAAAAGAAAATTAATTTTATAGTAGAAAATGTGGACCAAAACAAATTTGGATTCGATAACTTAAAATGATTATTCGTGTTAAAAAAATGGAATTGAATATTAAATGATTATTAAGATGTAAAAAATATTTTTTTATGGTCTTACCGTTTCAAAAAAAATATATATAACATAGAAAGAATATTTTTATTTTACAATAAAATACTTAATAAATTAAAAACATTTTTATTTAATTTTACAAGTAAAAAATCTACCCAACAATTTAAAAAATTGAAAAAGCTGTCCCCAAATTTTAAGAATCCTTATAAAATTTAACATAAACTAATGTGTAATCATTGTAATAAATAAATAAATATTAAATTAAAATAATTTAAAAAATATATAATTGAATATTTTTTATCTAAAAACTTTTAAATGGAAAAATATTATAAAATAAAGTTAAAATATTTAATATAAATAAATAAAAAATAATGTTTTAATTACTCAATTTTAATCAATAAAAAACACTGCAATTCTTTAAGCAGTGAATAGTTTCTATCAAGAATCCGTGCATCATTTCTTCCATAAATAAAATGCAAATGGGTTGCAATTCTTTTAGGGCTTCTTAATTCCCATCAAGAAAATGAAATTCAAAACTTTACCAAGTTTTGCAAGAAAAATGCAGTAAAGACAAACCTCGGGCTGCTTGAGCGAAGAGGATGGGAAAGTATACGAAGAGTATATAAAACAGAAAAGCAATGCCTATAACCATGAAATTTTTCAATGAAATTAACTTAAAAATTATTTCTACCATCTTTGTTTTCCATATTTACCTTGAACTTTGAACTTCTCTATATTAAATGATTTCTACCATCTTTACTTTCCATATCCACCTTGAGCTTTGAGCATATTAAAGGCATGCACAACCATTCGGTGTTGGTAAGACCACTATTCACCATTAACAACAAACACACTTCTCACATGCTTGGAAGATAGAAACTGTCGGATCAATTTTGCATCAGTCAAAACAATTCTCACTTCGTAACCAAATCAGATCACAAATTTCTCGCCTGCAAAAAGCAATTGAATTTTAAATCTATAATTGCAACAAACAAATAACCAAACAATCCATGAGCAACATATACCATAAAAATTACTTGTGACAGTGCCAGTCAACCATATAAGGGAAATCTCTCTTTCTGAAATCGTGATGTACAAAGGTCATGTTTGTACACAGCTCCTTATCGTGCTCGCAATATCAATAGATTGCCGATCATAAAGCGTGGGGCAAGGCCTTTGAATCCCTGGTTTTTCAGCGCTCCATGGAGAGCCCTCGCAATATCCAATAGATTGCCGATCATAAACCGTGGGGAAAGGCCTTTGATTGTCGATCATAAAAAGTGGGGCAAGGCCTTTGAATCCCTAGTTTTTCAGCACTCCATGGAGAGCCCATGGCATCGACAAGTATTTGAGGAAGAAACATTGCAGAAAAGGGGACATTCGTGCAAGAAATAGTGTGAAATCGTGTTGCAGAAAAGGGGATATTCCGGCAAGAAATAGTGTGGACACCAGAGCATTAACAAATTGTAACGGATTCAATGGATTCATACCGGTTTTTCCAATCTGATGACAATCACTATTTTCATCCTCTAACATCGGAATCAAAGGATGAAAAAGTTACAACTGGCATGGGAGGGGAGTTTGTTTCAGAGGGAACACCTTACAACATAATTTTTTTACACAAATAATTATCCAAATCACAAATCCACATTCCTCATGAACCATTAGATATAATGTTCATTACTACATAAATTAAATCTCAATAGAGGACAATAAGATGCATAATCATTGTCAACCACTGTTGTAGTACATTAACATAAATTGTCTGATGAACCTTGCATTCATTTCATGATTTCCTTAACCATATTAATTATTCACATACTTGACTACATCAAATAAGGAATCAACATCATCAAGGATTCAACATCATCAAACTGACACAATAAGCAATCACATCATTGAACACCGATATAACCTGGAAACCCCGTAGGGTGAAAACCAGCAAATGCTTAATCTTATTATTAAATGCTCGTGAGGTTTTTCACCCCTCACTCAATGGATTATAAGGGATTCCATCCCTTACCTATTATTATCAATTATTACAATGAAATATCATTAAAATGTCACATAACTAGCTAAAAGATATTACATTTTCCATGAAACCCTTTACCTACATATCACCACTCTCTACATCCTTGTGGCATGATTGTTCTATCCATGTACGATTCTGCAACTTGTACTCATGAGCGTGGATTTTTATTTCTTCACCTACCACAATGTTAAACATCATTTTTATTTGGCACAAACTGTCGTCGTTTCCTGTCATTGTTGTCGTCAACGAGCTTTGGAAACAAGATTAGTTACAATATTAATCAATCAATAATCAGTCTCTAAAAGTGATCTTTTGACATCTACTCATGTGCATGAGTTGTAAATATATATCACAACATGCTTCTTCTAATAAAAGTGTGCACAAACAGTTATCAAGCATGTCATAATAAATAACTAGTTTATTTATTCAAGTACATACTTGTTTTAGTTTCCACAAATTCTTATTCACATTAATGCATAATTCTCTTCAAAGGATCTAACCCAATAGTTCTACAGATCCATGTTCCTCTTTACATTATATAACACAATAGTTATATCTTCATACATGTAATAAACTATTGTTTCTATGCTTTTGCATACGGTTCTTTTCACATAGTTATTTTTCACGAACCCGTCATAGTTTCTCTATATTTTATGTACAAAGCTATTATGCATTTGTTTCCATGAAAATATCATAACAAAGTCCTCATGCATTGTTTTCAACAAAGTATCATAATCAGCCTTTCTTTTGCGCATAAGAACTAAGATAATAATAATGGTAACTGTTTATGCATTAAACCATGCAAATAAATCAAACTACCCAATATGCAACAACCAAATCCTTTACCTTTTACTCACCAAAACATGTAACCTTTGCAAACTCTTGCAAAGGGATTAACACCATTAAATTATCTTTCATGCATAAAGGTATACATTCTTTCCAAAGAAGGCTCCTATGACTTATCACTGTGGATTTTGTCTATGCATAGGTTATTATATTTTCTCATAACTAAGTATTGTTTTACAAGAAAACTCTCTACCCATGAGAATATTTCACAAATTACCCTCTTTAATTAATATTCACTTCCAGGAAAATGACTACGAAATCCCTTTCTAAGAAAAGAGAATTCATCCTATCTTTTCTTACATAAACACATATGCATGTTATATAAAGACAATAAATGTTAGTTATATTTTAATATTGCAAATATATATAGTAACCATATTTTCCTATATATAGTCATAACAACCTTTAACTACATGTAGTAATATAATTTCTCTACGAAGAAAATATATATACAACAATCAATATTTATCTACATGCGGTAATATATTTTCTTTACAACAGGAATATATAATCTTTATCTAGATGTACTAATATATTTTTCTTTGCCAAGAAAATATAAAAAAACAATCTTCTCAAGAACCTTAGATGTCTCATACATCTCTTCTCAAGAGGATATCTTGGGTACTTAGCAAGAACCTTGTGTAATTTATTCTAAAGAATAATGATGCTACTTAGGTTTTAACTCTCTCAAGAAATCACAAAACTACTTAGCTTTTACTGTGCTATGTGCATAAACTAAGCAACAAATATTTCCAAGAGGACTTATATCCCTGCAATATTTTAATACATGGAAACTTGCAATTCTTGGAAATCATAACCAAACTATACTTTGTGCATCAATGATCCAAGTGGATATTGGTGGCCACCCGCTAACTCCACTTGGATCCTCTCCAATGCTTCTTTTAGTTTTTCTCAGTTTCCTTAATTATAGCACAATTTACTATTTTAGCAGTTTTTTGGGTCCTAAACTTCCGGAGCCGTTTTGAGGCCCTAAACGATGTTTTTTGGGAAATCTACTTCCAATGATTTTTTTGTCTAAATATCGTCTTTTCCGTCGTAGTCCTCGGAGAGATCTTTCCAACAGGCTATCATGTGCGTCAAACGGAGATAATACGACCAATTCGCGACCCCGGGAAGTTGATTTACCAACTTACCCAAAAACGGGGCCCACATTTTGGCGTTTCATCTTCTAGGGTTAGGTTTTGGAATGTGAAGGGTTTT